>CAUYTI010084994.1:0-13549 GCA_963575145.1 Galago senegalensis
GGATTTATAGCTTGCCAAACTTCTTTCTGGGCTCAGCTCCCCGTCTTTGGCTTCATATATTCTGATTCCAACCAGTTTTTCTTCCTTTGCTCAGGAGCCTCTGACCAGGGTTGCTACCAGTCGGCCATCTTCCCAGAATCCAATGATCTTTAAATTATTTGGTTGAGATGGTAGACAGAATCAAGGACCCTCAAAAATATCCACATCTTACCCTAAACGCAAAGGAACTTTGCAGATGGGAGTAAGTTAAAGATGTTGAGATAGGGAGATTATTCTAGATTATCTGGGTGGGTACAATTACAGGGGTCCTTATAAGAGGGAAGTAGGAGGTCCAGAATCAGAGTGGGAGGTGTGACAACGGAAGGAGAGGTAGGAAAGGGACAGAGGATACTACACTGCTGGGTTTGAAATTAAAGTAAAGTTCCATGAGCCAAGAAATTCAGGTGGCTTCTAGAATCTGGAAAAGGCAAGGAAATGGATTATCCCTAGACTCTCCAAAGGGAATATAGCCCTGTCAACACTGATTATAAGAGTTCTGACTTGAACAACTCTAAGCCAATACATTTGTGTTATTGTAAGCTGCTAGATTTGTATTAATTTGTTATAGCAGCATAAAAAACAAATGCAAGAAAATGTGACATGGCAACCAGAAAACATAAAGGGAAAAATGGATAGAGTTGACGACCTAAAACATTTATGTTTTTGGTATGACTTTCAAATCACAAATCTGCTGAAGAGCAAATGAAACCATGAAGTTTGTGTGAAAGGTAATATGTGAGCAGACAAATACTAAACTAATTCAAAAAAAAATGAGAAAAAAATGTTAAATTGACAGTGTCAAAGAAATCCAAACAAATATAGAAAAATATGTTTTGCCAAGAAATGCAAGTTAAAACAATGAGTAGGCTTTTTTTCTGATCTGAAGTAACAGTGATTTATTAGACACTTACTGCTGGACAGAGTGTAGGGAACAGGCATTGACACGAATTCTAGGTGAGGTTATAATTTGGTAAGAACCTCCTGAAAAGCAGTCTGACAGTTATTACCATTTTATTTAGCAGTTTCAGTTCTAGGATTTCATTCTTTAGAAATACTGACTCCAATGCACAAAAGGGTACATTTGATAGTGTTTAGAGGGGAGAAGGGGGCAAGACGAGGACTAGAAGCAGCCTGTGTGTGCCTCTGTCAAGGAGAGGATTGAAAGTTGCAGGTGGATGCTTGCCTACAAATGGGTCTTCTTAGAGAAAGCATCATGAACATCAAAGAATGATGGGGGGACATTTAGAGTGAAGGAGAAGGTGATGGATGGTCCACTCAGCAATATCAGAAGGTAGCTGGGGGAGGCATCCACATGTGGGGAAGGAAGGAGCAGAGAATTCTGGGCTTTGTGCTGAAGCTCTTAAGTAAGAGATGATTTAATGTAGGAGATGCCAAGAGCCAGATGACATCCGAGAAAGATGATCTGCAGCTGAGGCATGGGCCTTGGGCCATTCCTCTACAGGAGTTCCTTGTGGAAGAAGAGCCTGTGCCCTCAGCACGTAGTCATTGTTAATCACTCCCCTCACCTGTATCACTCTGTTTCAATAAAAGGCTGGTGCGGAGGTTGCTCAGGGCTACCTGGAAAGTAAGGGCTAGCCTGCCTTCCACAAGCTTGTACTTCTAATCCTCCTCTCACCTGGGTCCTTCCTGTGCTAATCAAGACCAGGGCCATAGAAGCCTGATGGGTCATGACAATTTGAGATGGTGAATGCTTGATTATAAAAGTGCAGATTGTTCCACTGAGAAGCTTAATTGTAAAGTAAAGGGAAATGTGATGGCGGTAGCTAGAGAAAAACATAGGGTCATGAGTTGTTTCCATTCATCTTTTTAATCTATCTATCTATCTTTCTAATATGTGAAACTTTAGCAGGCTTGTTGAAGGCCCCATAGAAACTGCAGACCTCTGGATTAATTCGGGAGCTGCTTGGAGTCTGTGTGGCAACATTATACTGGAGAATGGGTGTAGCAGGGACCTCCTGGTTCCCATTCTTAGGCTGTTGGAACTGATGCCAGCTCTCAGGTTCGGAATTGCAGGTCTACATTGGGCTCAGCTTGGCTGCAGCCATCTTTGTATCATCCCAGTCAGGCTGGGAAGGGAATAGAGAGAGTGGTGCTCTCATATGCTCTATGACTGGGAGCCAAGCACCCTTCTACCCCATGGGAAATCTTAGCAGGATGGATGCCACTGATGCCACCTGAGAAGCTCTGTGGTGATTGCCTCTACAGGATCTGAGAAGAGGAAGTGTTTTGGCTGCCTGGATGCCCAGCTCCATGGCCATGTCCCCATTATCTCCAAGCTGCTCAGTCCAGGTCTCTTCCCCCATAGTTCCCACACTGCTGTCAGGCCCCATGACCCCAGGTCTGACACTTCCTCATTGCCATTGCTTTTAAGCTTCTAAGCTTCTAATGTCGCCAGTGAATGCCATGGCTTAGACAGAGCAATCTTCTACAAAGCCAGACTTCATGGAGAGGGACTTGCCCAGCCCCGACCTGAGCTTCCAACAATGGCCTGGGGACCAATCCATCACTCTGTATGGGGATCACCTAGCACTGGCAGAGACTGTGACAATCAGGGGAACAGCATAATATAGAACAGGTGACTCTTAGGCTCTTGGGGCATCCATCTCCCTCCTGTCAGGTCAGTCTTCTACAGTAGGTCACAAAAGTGCTATCTAGTCACCTCTCCTTCTTCCCACAAAGTAAGAGAGTTACCAGCAAAGGAGAAGAGATGTGCCACAAACCTATCTTCTCTGAGCTAACAGAAGAGTTTTCAGATGAGAAGAGACCAGCAAAAGAACTCTGGCAACATGAAAAAACAAGCTAATTCAACATATCCAAGAGATCACACGGATCTACAGCAATGGAACAGAATGAGAAGAAAATTGTTGAAATAACAGAAATGGAATTTGGAGTATGGATAGCAAACAAGATAAATGGGATTGAAGAGATAGTTGAAAATAAAATTTTATATTTTAGGTCCTTAGGACAAAAACAGTAAAAAAAGTCACTAAAAACACCAGACAATAGAAGAAAAGAATTAACAGAACTTAAAGAAATAAGAGTCATTCAGGGAGTTTTAAAATACAACAGAAAGCTTCAGTAATAGATTAGACCAAGCAGAAGAAAGAATCTCCAGCTTGAAGGCAGGCTATTGAACCAATCCAGTCAAAGATGTAGAAAAAAGAATGAACAATCACTGAGAGAAATATGGGACTATGCAAAGCAAACCAACATGTAAATTATGGGTTCCCTATGGGAAAAGAAGGAAAAATAAAAATCATGGAAAACCTATTCAAAGGGATTATAAGGAAAACTTCCCTGGTATTGCTAGAGATTTAAATATCCAGATTCAAGATGGTCAATGAACATCAGGAAGATTCATGGCAAATAGGACATCTTCATGACACACAGTCATCAACTTGGCCAAAGTCAACAGGAATAAGACAATTCTACAAGCAACAAGACAAAAGCAACAACTAACCTTCAAAGGAAAATCCGTTAGGATAACAGCAGATTTATCAGTGCAGAAGTCACAAATAAAATTGGGGTTCCATTTTTAGTCTTCTTAAACAGAGCAACTTCCAGCCGAGACTTTTGTATCCTGAAAACTAAGTTTCATAAACAATGGAGAAATACGGACTTTTCCAGACATGCCAACACTAAGGGTATTTTTTTATGAGAGGAAATACGCAGAAGTACATTATACATGGAACAGCACAACAGATAGCCACCAGTGCAAAACACCTGTAAGTTAAAGCTCACCGCTCTTATAAAACACAAGAGAGAAAACCAAAGAATAAGGTATCACCCAACATGATGAACAATAGTATCCCACATGTCAATACTAGTATTTAACGTAGACAGTGTTAATGGCCCACTTTAAAAAAGTATACTGGCTAACTGGATGAAAACAACCTCCAATATATACTGTCTCCAGGAAACACATGTAACTCACAGGGACCAACAGAGACTCGAGATACCTGGATGAAAAAATCCAAATTCCATGCAAATGAAAACCAAAAGTGAGCAGTTACAGCCACACTCAGATGAGATAAAATAGACTTTAAATCAATATCTTTAAAAGACAAATGTATTAGAAAGTAGGCAAAAGACAGGAACAGATTTTTCAGAAGAAGATAGTCAAATGGCCAACAAACATATGAAAAAAATACTCAACATCACTAATGATCAGGGAAACATAATTAAAACAACAATGACATACCACCTTATCCTGCCAGAACAACCATTATTTAAAAGTCGGAAAACAATAAATGCTGGCATGGATGCAGAGAAAGAAACATACACTGTTGGTGGTGCTGCAAATTAGTACAATCTCTATGGAAAAAGGAATGGAGATTTCTCAAAAAACAAATGTAGACTTACCATAGAATCCAGCAACCCTACTAGTCGGTATCTACTCATTTTATTAAAAAGACACCTTAATTTAAGTGTTCATTGCAGGACAGTTCACAGTTGCAAAGATGTGGATCAGCCTAAGCGCCTATCAATTCATGAATGGATAAAAAAACGTGTACATATAGACCATGGCGTACTACTTATCTATAAAAAGGAATGAAATAATGTCTTTTACAGCAGCTTGAATGCAGCTAGCGACCATTATCCTAAGCAAAATGTCTCAGGAATGAAAAAGCAAACATTACATATACATTCTAATAATGGGGGAACAAATAGATAGGCACACATGGGCACAAAGAAATGTAACGTTCTTCTTTGGAATTCAAGAAGAGGGGAGAGTAGGAAAGGGTGAGGAATAAAAAGTTACCTATCAGGTACAATGAACACTATTCTGGTGATGGGTACACTAAAATGCCCTACTTAAACATTGTACAAGGTATCCAGGTAATAAAACATTTGTACCCTTAATATTTCGAAATAAAAATATAAGTGTTTATAGTAGTATTGCTTGTATAGAAAAAAATAAAAGTACTTAAAATGGATATTAACATGAGGTTATCTGAATAACATTTGCTGTGTTTAAATAAGGGATTAGTCTGCTTTTCTTTTTTCTTTGAGACAGAGTCTCACGCTGTTACCCAGGTTATGGTGTGTAGCATCAGCTAGCTCAACCTTGAACTCCTGGGTTTAAGTGATCCTTCTGCCTCAGACTCTCGTGTATGTAGGATTATAGGCCCCCATTATAACACCTGGCTAATTTTTCTATTTTTAGTAGAGATAAGGTCTTGCTCTTGCTCAGGCTGGTCTCTAACTCCTGAGCTCAAGCTATCCTGCCATCTCAGCCTCCCAGAGTACTAAGACTATGGGCTGCACCTGGCCTATTATGCTGCCTTTTAAAAGACTGAGGTAGATAGGAACAGACATTTATAATGCATTAATTATCAACCAAAGCAAGTTGTAGATAATATGTACATTTTGATTCTATTATAAAAAATATGTATGTGTCTTTTGTGCACATATATGTCAGTGAATTACATGTACACATAATTCATATTAGCATATGCATAGGAAAAATCTGATAAAATTTATAACCAAAATGTTAACAGAGGAAAGAGTGGAATTATAGGAGACTTGAATCATTTCTCTAGCACTTGAAAGTTTTTACAATGTATGCGTTTTCATTCAGAAATAAAAAAAAACATATAAAATTGTGCAAATGTGGTAGATAAATCATGACTCATAGGCAAATCTTAGTTGAGCAGTGTGCAGAATATTTTTCTCTTGGTAACAACGAACCTGATTATCTGTGGAAAAAAGAATCTAGCAACTTATTGTTTTTTCAGAGTGGACAACCAATAACTACCTGTTGAGTGAATAAAGAACTAAGTAGAGAAAAATTGATTAGCCTTCATAGCTAGGAAAGGAAGTGCTCTATATATCTCTCATAGGACCTAGCGATCACCTCCTCAATGCTATCTGAAGAAAGAAATGTTTAAATGTCTCTGGCCATTTCTTTTCCCTTTCTTGTGATTTTTCAAGGTATCTTCAGTGACCAGATATCAATGTGGAATCTTTGTATAATACAGGCTATAAACATAACCTATGATGGAACTCAGACACAGCATTTCATATTGATTAGAAATGAATTATTTCAAGAGGAAATTGTCTCTGGAATCTAATATCTCAAATTATGTTAACCAAGTGACAGCAGTAAATCAAGTACAATTTTTAAAAGCATTTAAAGATCTATTGTTTTAAATGTGATTATGCTTAATTGCATAGTACTCCTTAAGACAGAGACCTTGACAGTGAAAAAAAATATTTTGGCCATCAGCTATATTATAAATGTTTGTGATCATGAAGTTTCATATAACCAATTTCAAATGGGCAGATGGGACCTAAAGATTGAGGTTATAGGCTTTGATAAGTTAGTAGCAAAATCATGACCAGAACCTTCTAACATTATTGACTTCCCTGTTACGTTGCTTATATGTAAGGAGAGCTTAACAAGATTAGGCCTTACAGTCGAAGTTTTAGAATGTTGTCCATTAATATTTCAAATGTGCCTGATGCTGTAAGAGGTTTTTTTCTCCCCACAGTTGTTGGGATAAGATATGGACACCTGGTCAATTCAGTTTATATTGGAATTTTATGTTGGATTTAGAGATAGTCATTTCTCTACGTAGAAGTAGAATTGTGACATTTGAAGACAGGAGAAATGCTGACAGGAGTCTGTATTTCTTAGTGTGGATTGAGAATAGAGAAAGCCTAGTAGGTTGGGGGTGAGAGACAGAGAAACAAAGGAGGAGGAGAGAGAAGAAAAGAAGGAAAAAGTAGGAGGAAAGGGAGAACACCAGAGGGATAGGAGGAACCAGATATACAGAAAAGAGCAGAGACAAAAATGCAGTAGAACACTGCCCAGGTTTCTGAAGGATTCACAGTTCTATTCTTCTCTTAGTCAAGATTGTATAACTTTTTCTTCCTTTTCCTTAAGCTACCTTGGCATAATTTCTACTACGTTCAAAGAAAGGTCCTCATTAACACCAGAGAGGAAGTAGAAGTGTCTTTGTCCGGCACTATTTCAAATAAGTCTGGAAATCAAATAGTGTTTAGAGTACCAGAACACCCCTGTGTCTGCTGGGGTCTCTGCCTCATTTCTGGACTCTGGAGCTGGTAACTGTAAAGCCTGCCCACCCCAGACTCAGTTCATTTTGATTGAGCTGAGTTCCCTCTGGAAGCAGTGGGTAGTTGGCATAGATACCGGAGGTGGGGAGGGGTGGACCTTGGAAATCATCTGGTACAGTCTCCTCATTTAACATATAAGACAGAGGATCTAGAGATGAAGAGGTTTATTCAAGGTTACATGATAAATTAGCAGCAAAATCATGACCAGAACCTTCCAACATTAGAGACTTCCCTGTGTACTGCCAGCCAAAGTGAACATCTGTGTTGGGCCATGGCCAAAAGAAAAAAAATAGTGCTGTGGGGAAATGGTGATAAACTTCATAAAAACCAGCAATTTTCATCAACTCTCATCTTCTTGGGAGGTGGCTTAAAGTTCTAGTTTTTCCTTACAGAGCTTGCAGCCCTGAGTCCATAACAAGAATAGCATTCAACTTCACAGCCTTTATTTCCAGGGTCAGTATAGTAAATAAGATGAAAGCCTCAAGCTTAATTGGAACTTCTTTTATAAAGCAGTATGGAAGGGTCATTGAAATGTCAAAACATTTTCCAGTGATCTGGGCAACTTACCTTTCCCTAAGCAATTGCCAAATTTTTCAATATGACATTTGCATTATGGAAGGGCTTGTAGGGAATGAGAAATCACACCAGGCCAGCTTTTCATCCTCTGTAATGATGGAAATAGGGAAGTCCCACTGAGGTTTTGCACATTTGGCTTTAAATCAGCTTCCAGGCTATTTCACAAAATATACTTTTCCTATGTAACAGAATTTGTTATCACTAAATCAATCCAGAATGCAAACTGCAATGGATTATTGGGACAAACTTCTTAGTTTTAAAGAAGTCAAATGAATATTCACTCTTAATAACATTAATAATCAAGATGACAACAAAATCATATTTATGATGGTGTCTTAATGGATGGCAATTTATATACATTATTCATTTTTCTGGTTTCAGTTAATGGCAGCTAGTATGTACCTTTAATTAATCATTCCTTTCTGTGTGTATTGAAAGAGGAGAGTAATTTTAGTTGAATTCCATTATTTCAGAATTTGAAAATTTATGGCTAAATAGAAATTTTAGATAGGAAATTTAGTTTGTGATTTGGTTTGTGTACGTCTCCAAAGTTCATGTGCTTAAAACTTAATCCCAAATCCAGCACTGTTGAGAGAGAAGACCATTAAAAGTGATTAGGCCATAAGGTTTCTCTCCCTCTTGAAGAGATTAATGTCATTATTGCTGGAGTGGGTCAGTTACCAAGTAGGAATATGCTGCTGACAAAAGTATAAGTTTGGTTCTGTCCTATTTTTACTCTCTCATGCTGCCTTATTCCATGGGACGATGCAGCAAAAAGGCCCTTGCCACATGTCAGCACCTTGATTTTGGACTTTCCAGTCCCTAGAACTATAAGAAATAAACATCTTTTCTGCTTAAATACCCAATCTGTGGTATTCTGTTACAGAAACACAGACGGCTCACTTGATTATTATTTTTATGAGGAAAGTATATTCATAAGTTAGGGAAAATAGTTAAAATGCTTACCTATCATTTATTGTACATGAAAATTATTTTATATGCATTTTCCCATTTCCTTGTCAAAGCAACCCTACAAGATAGGCATTACCATTCATGATTATCCTCCTTTTACAAATGGGACAACAGTCTCAGAGAGATGGAGAAACTTAAGCCCAAACTGCTACTCTCTGGCTGGGCTGGAAAGTAACCCCAAGTGTTCCTGATTCTATAGCTTGTGCTTCTTTCTCTGCCAAGTTATATTCAGTGGCAGTTAATTTATTTACTAATTACCTTATTCCCTATCACACATTTATCAGTTCCCACAATACATGTAGCAGACAGGCCCTGGCAGTGCAAAGATGAACAAGATCTAGACCCTACTCTGGGGGTGGGCAGTGGAGACAGGTATTCTTGGAAACAGAAGATTGCTAAATGATATAGCCACCACTACCCAGCCCTATACACAAAGCCAACCATTATAAGAAATACTTCATTTGCTAATAAAAATAGTACTTATCCTCCACTGAAGTCATTTTGTTGGCTTTGTGTAATTCAAAATAGTGGAACTATTTCTTCAATAGCTTTCAGTGCATCAGACTTTGCTAATTCAGGCTGGGTATCTGGCAAGTAGACCAATGCTGATTGAATTTTTACCTTAGTTATCTGGGCTACAAACACTAGGAAATATAAAGCAGGTTAAACTGACAGTTCTTCCAAGGGATGGCTGAGGTCAAGAGTCTAAGTAAAAAGAGCTTTTGTCTTTTCCAGGAAGCCAACATTTTTGCTACCTCTGTATTTTACCATGTGTATTATTCTCGCAAACATTGTTCTTTCAAACCCCTTAAAAAAGATGTAACTTTTTGAAAATAAATATTTTTTTCAGGTTTTTGCTTTTTCCAGAAACATTTGTTTAGCTACTTTTGAGATACTGAAAAAGATACTCAAGTTCTAGCTTTCAATACTGCCAGAAGTATTGGTTTCTGCAAGGGATGAACATGTGTTTTCAGAAAACCTGTTTTATCTCATTATGAGTCATTTCACCATCTATAAGTTGAAGATAAGAGCTGCTTATCTTTGTACTCTTTATATGGCTATAAACAGGATCAATGACAACATGGAGGCAAAATTATTTTGTAAACTCTATCAGATAGATATTGTAACTGTTATAAAAGTGAACGTATGTGTTCCCAAATATATAGTTCATAAACTGCAAAGTATGGGGTTTAGGTGCACTAAGGAATTTTGGTTTTGAAATACCTTCTAACTGATTAGACATCTTAGTGGTGTGACTTCTTCTAACATACTTACTTGTTTTATAGACTCCAGTATTGAACTTTATTATAGAAGGATATAGTTGCCCAAGCTTTCTAAACACATTTACTTTAATAAACTAACATTTTACATAATAATTCTGATTCACTGTAACTAGTTGCCATCTTGACAAACACATATATGTGGTCTTTCTAGAACCCAAGTCTTTCTCAAACAATGATAACAAAAACAATTTAAAGCTTTTAGCAGAGCCAAATTAAAAGTCTAAAAGCTTTTAAATACCAAGTCTTCAACTTTCTACAAAGCTAGACCCCTGGCTATGAGAATAACACTGAGCAGCAGTGTTGTCATAGTCCCAGATCTGTCATACTGTATTTAAACACTATTACAATTTGGTTCAGAAAGTGAGTCAGAAGCAAATGATTAAATCTGAGTTTTTGCTTCCTGTGAAAATGTCAAACGACCACATAAAAGGAGACAGCCTTATGTTATCAGCACCTGTAACTGCAACATAAATATACTAAAGGAGGGGGTAACTCTTGGTCTTGGGTAGATTAGAGCAGCAGGGACAGAAAAGCTCATGATGGGTCTGTATCTCTGGATGGAGCTAGCTGATGTTAGTAAAAGTTACTACTGGAGTCTGTGGATTGCCTCTGGGAACATGTCAATACTTCTTCCTAATTTTAGTTACTATTTCTGAAGGCCATAAAAAGAGAGTCAATTTTGTGTGAGCCTCCTGGAAAAAGAAGGAAAATACCCAGTGGGCTTTTAGTATTATAAAATTATCATATAGACTGTATTTGAGAATGATGGGGATAAATAGGAGGCAAGGGAAATCTATTCCTCTGTTTTCAGATAAATGGCAGAGTCTGGCAATAAAATTTCATTGTTCATGAAGTTAAAATGCTTTGATATAACAGTTCCAAGGGAGGCTCATAATGCCACAGGTGAACTCTTCAAACCACAACTACCATCTATGAAAACATATTAGTGGCTGGCACTGATGGAAGGCAGGAAGAATACTGCTCTTGAACTCACAGTTAGGTTTGATTATTAGCAACACTGCTGATCCAGCAAAGGTGGTTTTGCTCTCAAACTTTTTCTTGAGATTTTCTTTTCTTTTGCTATCTCATTATGTATATATTTCACAGATCTTGTCTTTTCCTCATTGTTCTTAGGTTTATAGATGTAAGTTTTTATTTTATGGATCAAGTTTACAACTTTACTTCTCAGAGGGTTTCAATTACTGTTTATTCAAACTTTCTATCTGCCTATGATATTCTGTTCCTGCTGAATTTTATTGTTCTTGTTTTATTTTTTTACTTTTTGGATATTATTGATTCTCTCACATTGTAGTTTGATCAAATAACTTGTGATTCTTGGCTTTTAGTCATTTGTAGGAATAAGACAATAAAAAGTTAGTTGATTATTATGTATAAATGGAAAAAGCTTATTAATGGTTAGCCTGCCAGAATACTCCCCCCTCTCCCACTAGACAGTATATATAAGTCTTTTCTCTTGCCTTGGTCAGTTTCCCATCTGAAAGACATAAACCTTTACAGAAGCATTGGGAGGAAGTTAGTAGAAATTTCCATTTACTCAATGCACATATTTTTAATATAACACTAGTCCTTAGCTCTGTCTGAAGGTTGGGTACAGAATATTTCTGACTTAGCCATCACAGAGTAACCCTCTGTCTTCTGTTTTGTTTAGAGAGATTTCTGGGGTTCCTAATCCATTTCATAAAGATTTTTAATTGATACCCTTGTTTTGATACTCCTTTGTTCTCCTACTCCCTACTTATAACAGGGAGCCACAATTCCTGAACTTTTTTGTGGATTAGCCCAGCTTTCCCCCACTGCTGATAGTAAGGTCATCTTTCCCAGGTCCACTGGTTAGTCAGTCACCTCTTACTCTCCAGCTTTTTAGCTTTCAAAATAGTGTCTTACTATCATCTTTGTTCCTGTTTTCTTTTTCTTTGCATGTTTATTTCCTTAAAAAACAAAAGGAAACAAACAAACAAAAAAAAAACCAACCTCTTTGCTATCATTCAGTGGTGTTTGGGGAAGAAACTGATAAAGCATACACATTCAATCTGTCATGTCTAACTGATCTCAGTGTTTTATTTTTAATTTTGCTTTTAAAAAAATCTAGGTGCAAAAGCAGTGTATGTTATTTTAAATATTTTTTAATTACATTATAAATTGTAATAAAAATAATCCAGAAGCTTGTTATCTGTAGCTTGTTATCTGAACCATTAACAGTTCAATTATTTCTTTCAAGTCTTTTTACATAGTTGAGACCATTTTGTAGTTATAATTTTATATCCTGTTTCTTTTACTTTTATTCAATGTTATACAGATTTTCCATGTTATTAAAACAATTTGTAAATGTTATTTTTATACATTTCATCATGTTTATTTCAATATACTGCCATTTATTTAGCCATGTGTCTATTACTAGGCGTTTGGGACATTCCTCTTTTTATCTTCTTAAAAGAAAAAAACAACTTGAACAATGAAAATCCACATGTAAAGCCTTTCTTGTATTTTGAAATATTTACAAGGACTGAATTACGGGAGGTGAAATTATTAAGATGTATGAACATTATTAAGGCCATTAATACTTATTAAGACAACTATTATATATTTTAGCCTTTATTGAAAATTAAATCAGCAGAATGGTACTAAGCTATTCCCAGTTATCTGGTATTCTCTTGTCTCCTACCATGTCATGGAAAACTGAAAGGCCAACTCATGCCATACCTGGCTTTGCCTTCATTTCTATTCTCATGGTCTCATATTTGTTGCCATAAGGGTCTCGCGGGAAAGCAATGTCGTGGAGAATAAGCACGCTTACTGAAATTGTGTTTTAAATAAAAGTGACCATCTGCTCACTCAGGCAAAATGGCGAGCTTCTTTATTTGCAGTTGGTTTATATAGGGAATTTTGTACACGCGCACAATACAGCAATGACCTCATTGATCCATTTAAACATCATGTGACTACCTTGTGATTAGCTTCCGATAATCCACTCAACATACACCTTTTGACATAACCCAATTTAACATAACTTAATGGAGAACATGTTGTTAGCCATTACTTCTTTGTTCTTATCTGATGATGCCTGAGGCTATGGAGGAACAAGGTAGATTGAGTACCTGCCCTTGATGGCCTTGCTGTTTGGAGGCTGTTACTTCAGATCTTTAAACAAGGCATAAAGAAACTTCTTGGGCATACAGGAATTTGTGTGCAAACCTCTGCTCCCATGTAGGCTTAAGTCAGGGGGGTTTTGCTGGAAACTTTTATAAGGAATTTTCAGGCTGGACTTCTCAAAAGCCTTTCACGAGTCCAAGTTTCATCTGTGCCATTAGATACCTGTATGCATTGGGTAAATTCCTCTTATTTTGAGGCCCCCAAGCACACTTCCTTTCTCAGACCCATCAGCAAGTGATCTTCATTACTTACCACAGATCAGAAAAGATTACTGATGGGTATGTGGCCAGTTTTCCAAAGGGCTTTTTTATTGGCTTTATAAAGTCAAACTTAATTCCTTAATGCAGTAAATGCTATTCCAGCCAAAGCCTCAGTCATGTTAGGCTCACAACCAACCTGGCCACATG
>CAUYTI010084996.1:0-98814 GCA_963575145.1 Galago senegalensis
ATTAAAATAAATTTACATCACGTGAGGCTCGGTGTCATTTTTTTTTTTTTTTTTTTTTTTTTTTTTTTTTTTTTTTTTTTTTTTTTTTTTTTTTTTTTGCAGTTTTTGGCCGGGGCTGGGTTTAAACCTGCCACATCCAGCACATGGGGCCAGCGCCCCACTCCTTTGAGCCACAGGCACCATCCGCTGGCAGATTTCTTACACTGATTGAAGCCATCTATGACAAACCCACAGCTAATATCATATTGAATGGTGTAAAACTGAAACCTTTTCCACTTAAAACAGGAGCCAGACAAAGGTGTCTTCTATTGCCAATACTATGCAACATAGTTCTGAAAGTTCTAGCCAGTGCAATTAGGTAAGCAATGGGTATAAAGGAAATCTGAATGGAAAAAGAAGAGGTCAAACTCTTACTCTGTGATGATGGTATGATTTCATACTTACAGAACCTCAGAGATTCAACCATGAAACTCCTTGAAGTGATCAAAAATGTAATGTCAGAACAGTAATGTCTCAGAACATAAAATCTACATCCACGAATTAGTAGCCTCTGTATATGCCAATAATAGCCAAGTTGAGACGTTAAAGACAAAGTTCCCTCACGGTGTCTTCAAAGAAAATGAAATACCTAGGAATACACCTAATCAAAGAAGTAAAGGACTTCTACAAAAAGAATTATGAAACTCTTAGAAAAGAAATAACAGAAGATATTAACAGATCTAAGAACATATCATTCTCTTGACTGGAAAGAATCTACATACTTAGTATGTCTATACTATTCAAAGCAATCTACAGATTCAGTGCAATCCCCATTAAAATACCAACATCATACTTTCAAGAACTGGAAAAAGTAGTTCTTTGTTTTGTATGGAACCAGAAGAAATCCATAGAGCCAAGGCAATTTTTAGTAATAAAAACAAAACTGGAGGCATCACTGTACTGGGCTTAGGCTATATTGCAAGTCCACAGTGATCAAAAAGCATGGTATTGGCACAAAAATAGAGACACAGACATATGAAACCAAATAGAAACCAAAGATGAAACCAGTCTCTTATAGCCATATGATCTTTGATAAAATAAACAAAAGCCTACACTAGGGAAAAGAATCCCTATTCAATATATGGTGCTGGGAGAACAGGATATCCACATGTAAAAGACTGAAACACTGGACCCATGCCTTTTACCACTTACAAAAATTGACTCAGGATAGATAAAAGATTTACAATTATGACATGCAATGATAAAAATCCTAGAAGAAAGTATGGGGAAAACGCTTGAGAAAATCAGCCTGGCAAAAGATTTTATAGTAGATTTCAGTGGCAAATGCAACAACAACAAAATAAACAAATGGGACTTAAATAAATTGGAAAGCCTCTACAAAGCTAAGGACAGGAAAAGATATTTACATGTTATGAATATGACAAAAATTTTATAACTAGGATCTACAGAGAACTCAATCAACAAAGAAAGAGCAAACAATCCCATCTATCACTGGGCAAGATACATGCACAGAACCTTCTCTAAGGAAGACAGGCAAATGGCTAACAAACATTTGAAAAATGTTCATCATTCACTACTAATCATCAGGGAAATGCAAATCAAAAAGCATGGTATTGGCACAAAAATAGAGACATAGACATATGAAACCAAATAGAAAACCAAGAGACAAAACCAGTCTCTTATAGACATCTGATCTTTGATAAACTAAACAAAAGCATACACTGGGGGAAAGAATCCCTGTTCAATAAATGGTGCTGGAAAAACTGACATATTACCTAAGCCCAGTAAGATCAGTTTATATCACAAAGTCTCAAAGTTGCAGATGCTGGTGTGGATGTGGAGAGAAGGGAACACTTTTACACTGCTGGTAGGACTGCACACTAACAAACTCATTGGAAGGAAGTATGGCAAATCCTCAAAGAATTCAAATTGGACTTCCCATTTGATCCTGCAATCCCACTTCCAGGCATCTACCCAGAAGAAAAAAATCCTTTTATCATAAGGACAATTGCGCTAGATTGTTTATTGCAGCTGATAATCCCCTCTTAAAACTTCTTTATCTTTTATGATCTATGCTCTTCTCTTAACTTTGTTTTTTCTACTTTAGTGGCTTTCCCCACTTTAAACATCCACAGGAGAATTTCTTCATCTATGTTCATATAATACAACATACTTCCCTTCTAAGGATTCTTTGACTTCACCTTTTCACTGACTATCCTAATACCTGTCAGTTACATTTCTCATGAATTCCAGCACTGTGTATTCAGATCAGCCCTCTCTCTCAAGCAGCTTTATATGACACCTTCCTTGATAAGTCATATCTAATTTATTATCTTTTCACCAAGACCTCTACTCTTCCTTTATGTCCAAAACTATATATATATGTATTCATATACTTTCTTTTATCTTTCATATTTCAAAAAAGATTTTGGTTATCTTATGAAATATTGTCCACAAAATGATTCTATGAATTCCTATGTATTTAAGAAAAATGCACCTGATAGCCTTTGCAATTCACAAGTAAAAGCTGAATTGCTTGAGAGAATAAAAAACATTTCTGTTCTTGAGAGAAAAATTTCTATATCTCTGTCTACAAAGAGAATACTGTACCACACTAGTTTTTTTTTTTCATGTATACATTAATGCATTTACAGGGTACAATGTGCTGATTTCATATAAAATTAATAACATGTACATTACACTGGTTTATACCTCATCTTCTTTACTTAATTATCGTGTTAAGAAATTTATACTCTATACTAATAGATCTGACGTGTAACCTTGCATTATGTGCCATAGGTGTGATCTCTACCATTCACCCTCCCTGGATCTTATCTTCTTCCTTTCATCCCCCCTCCTCCTTCTTTCATCTTGGGCCATAGTTGTGATCTATTCTTCATATGAAAGTGTGACTGATTGTAAATTGATTTCATAATGGTACGGAGTACATTGGATATTTTTTCTTCCATTCTTGAGATACTTTACTAAGTAGGATATGTTCCAGCTCCATCCATGTAAATGTAAAAGAAGTAAAGTATCCATGTTTTTTTAAGGCTGCGTGATATTATATGGTGTACATATACCACAATTTATTAATCCATTCATGGGTTGATGATCACTTGGGCTTCTTCCATGACTTGGCTATGGATTGAGCTGCAATGAACAATCTGGTTGCAAGTTAGTTTTTTAAAGATAGTCACAAATTCCTTGACACTTCTCCCAATAAAGGTCAGGTCTCATTTTCCTAACTTTGAATATGGACTGACCTTAGTAAATTAATTATAGCTAATATCATATGGAAGAGAAAATGATGCATGATTTTTAAAGCTGTGTTAGAAAACACAGTGCAAGTTCCAGTTTGTTCACTGGAGTGCTCACCCTTGAAGCCCTGACCCATCATTGGAAGAATGACAGCTCTGAGATGACCATCTTTGAAGAACATCAAGCCATCTGGCAATACTTCATATGGGTACACTGGCTAATAGCTCCATATGAACTTATTCTTTGAGCCATATGAAATTAGTTATCATAGATATGAGAAATGAAGCATCCATATCTTTGTAGCTGTCTGAATTTTTAGTCACTCCAATCTTTTATTTCTTTGCAGCTGTCAGACACTATGTAAGGACACCAACCAGTATCACTGTGCACATCTAAATTTTTGATTCACAGAATCAGTAAATATCATCAAACAACTATTGTTTTTGCACTAAGTTTTGCAATGTTTTAATATAACATACCTGCCTGTCAACTCAAAGAATATATTCAAAAATATACACATAGATGCACATAAAATTTTTTCATCAAATCTCATAATGTCTATTAATACAGGCTGATAACATGCTATCCAAATAACGTATGTCAAAGATTAAATCATCATGGTCTGAGTACCAAGTTCTCTGATAGTCTGGTTCACCTAGTGTTTCTAAAACCATCCTAATCCTAAGAATCACTATAGGAATAGTGAAATATATAAATTTCTAAGATCTTCTTTAAGATTCTGATAAACTGGGATGAGTAAACATCCTTAATAAATAACCTTGCTAGGGCCACACTCTGGATCTTATCATTATTAGAAATGTTTTATTTCTGAAAGGTTATATTTCAAGTGTTCCATTTTTTTAGTTTCCTATTCTGATGGTTCACTAATTTATTATTTTCAACCAAATATGTATCATCTCAGATATTCCTGATAATCCTTATTTTTTTTATCAAGTCACTTTATCATTGTCCAAACCAGCTATTTCAAGCCGTCTGCAATAGTCTGAAATCTCTAGAGACTACTTCCTTTCCTCACCCTCAGCAGATTATTTTGCTTGCTACTTATATCTACCAGATAGGATGTTTTTAATTCCCTGAAAAACATACTTGATTAAAGAATATAGTACTTAAACCCCACCCCCATTTTTCTTCTTGTTACAGTAGAAGTTCTTCACCTTCCTGAACCCTGGATTTGTCACCTCTGCCTTTGGGAATATTTTGCTCAATTAATTATTTTCTCTCTATTCTATGTCATCATTACCTATTGTCTTCCTGGATAAATGTTGTTAAATTTTTTCTATATTGAAAAAAGGAGGGAGGTGGCTTACCTTCTTATGAGGTATTAGAAAAAATTAGTCCTCTAGTAAAGATGGTGGAGTCCTAGATAGGACATTGGTTGCTCAATCATGAAGATGAACATTAAACCTGCCTCATTTATTCCTAAACTTCATAGTGCTGTTTACTGATAGTGCACTTCAACAACCTCTGTATACACTGGGAGTGGTGGTTTATGCCTATTATCCTAGCAATCTGGGAGGCTGAGGCTGAAGGATCATTTGAGGCCAGCCTGGACAATATAGTTAGACCCATCTCTACAAAAAGTAAAAAAAAATTAGCTAGGCATGATAGTGCATGCCTGTAGTCCTAGCTACTCATGCTGAGACAGGAGGATTGCATGAGCCCCAGCCCTCAAGGCTGGGGTGAGCTAGGATTACAACACATCACTCCAGCCTGAGTGACAGAGTAAGACTTTCTCTCTAAAAACAAACAAAAAAATTTGTGTGTACTCTTGGCCTCCACTTTTTCATAGTCTGTCTTCTTCCTAACATCCTGCAATCTGGCCTTGGTGCCCTCTACACTACTTTAAAATGGACCCTGGAGGCACCCTGCAAATAGAAGACTAACAAGATAACTGGTGGGAGAGAGGGGTGTAAATTAGGGATAGTGTTTATCATGGCCTTCAAAAACCTAAAACTTCTCATTCTATTATCCTATTTTCTTTTATTAAAATTTACAAAAACACAATGATACTTGGTTTGACCTATACTCTGTTCTCTAAAGACCTTGCAACAAGGAGAAAACCTTCTGACAAGAAGCCTGGATATAAAATGAACATATCCTTTCATAGAGGGTCCAAATATGGGTGCACTGAGGGTTTCTCCATATAGCTATGAATATGACAAGCAGATAGCCATTTATACTTCACATTTGAAAATTTTACTTAGAACATACTATTGCTGTAACACGATGTTCAAGTATAAGTTGGAGATTGGAAAAACCTTGTGAGTTGGTAATTCAAGGATATGCCTCCTTGTTTTTTTTTTTTTTTTTTTGATATGCCTCCTTGTTGAAAAGCTCTTTAGCAGAAAGACAAGAGCTCTTTTTCTTGACCTTTAATGAGGATCACTCATTAACTTTAATATACTAAGTGGTGCCAAACTAAATGAATGACAGTGGTAAATTCATAACCATTAAAAAATTTTGGAATTATATTACATAAACCTCTGCACTTAGAATGTAAACAGTGTATGCTACAAATTGTCATGTAGATTTAATAATACTTTTCAGGGTACCAACAGGCCTTTGAAAACTGAGCAGCAATGAGCTTGGATTATACCAAGCTTAGGGATTCTGCCACTTTCCTTACGTTCACCAGAAGTCTTAGATTTAACTTTTTCTTTCATTGAGCTAAGTGCCACATCTTCAAAAGTAAAGCATGTGAAGAGCTAAATTGTTATGGTACAAGTGTACAGAATCTACATGAGCAACTGCAAAAGCTCCAATTTCCTGGGGGAGTTAATCAAAAAGGCATTGTGTAGTGAACAAAAGTGTCCTTACAATAAAGTATACCAGATTTCTCACAATGCGATGACTTAATCACAGGGGAGTGTTGGCTACTCTTTCCTTTTTTCTTATTGAAAATCTATAATGAGAAAGGGATACAAACAACTTTTGATTACATACTTTTAAAGAAGACAATGTTGGCATGGAAAAATTAAATCTGCAAATTGGTCTAGAGGTCACTGTTCTCTGGCAGTCATCTCCCCAGACAAATATTTCTCCAGAAAGTTCTCTTGAAAATGAAATGATTTGATTTGTATAGGCTCTTACATTTTGTTGTTAATGCTTTACTAGAAATGATGATTCAAAGAGGTGGGGAAGCACAGAAATATGAGGAAAGTTAAAGTAGAAAGCAAGGGGTGTGTATGGTGATCATTCAGCATACTAATGAGGATATTAATGTTAACTATCCTATATTATGTTTTTTTAATTTGTCCTATATCAGCCATATTTTTAACTCTGCGCTTGACATCTTTTCCACCTCTAACTATAATTTTGAACAGTTGTAAATTTCAATGGAAACTTCAATGCTATCATCTCTGACTGCTGAATCCATTATCTTCTGAATCAATTCCTTAGTCTCAACCAATGATCTTGATTTTGCTACCCCTGAGGAAGAAAGGGGGAACAGAATCAATCAGATAATAAATGCAATTTAATCATCCTGCCATTAAAAATCTTAATATATGTCCATATACCTTTTCCTTTCCTCTTCAAAGGAATGAATGATCCTAACAATTAAACCAAGCCAAGAACTGAGCCAACCCCTCTGCTTGGGACTGACTCAAAGACCTGGAAGTTGCATCATCAATTTATCTCCACAAGAAAAGCCCCATTCATGTATAAGCATGCTCTGCTGTCTCTTGTGCTTTTTTATTTAAGGTTCTCCTTTGATGTCATAGCATTTTTTTAACTACATCAACCATTTTTTATGTTCTCCTCTAAAGAAAAAGTTATCAAAAAAATATTTCTGCTCATATGTACAATTTCTTAATTCCCACTTTTTCAGAAGCTTCTTTATCTTACCTATTATCCCTCAAGAAACAACTGAAATTTGCTTGCTGAATTCTTAGGATTTAATACATGCTTTTAAGTTCTTAATAATTTTCAATTTTTGACATCATTTGAAATATATGCTTCTAATATTTGAATCATTCTCTCCATTTGGCCCCTGGGACAACACAGTGCCATGATTTTCCTCCTACCATAAAGAAGACTCCTTCTCACTCTCTTATTTTCCAGAACTTTAAATTTGACTTCTTCAAACCACAACCTGTGTACCTCTTCTCTTTTCTAACCACTCTCACTCCCTCCATGGCTTCATTCATGTTCCTATGTCAGTAGCCCTAAACTTGCCCCTCATCTTCATGTTTTATTAATGTTATTACACTGCCTACCCAATAGCTCAATTTTGATGTTTACAAAACATATAAGATTCAAATTGGCCAACGGAGACATGCTCATCTCCTCTCTCTTCCAACAAGCTTCCATCTCAGTGCAACCTGCACTCCCTTTCTCTCCACATCAGCAAGTGTTTTGAACTTTGCCACTTTCAGAATAGATTCCAAATACAGATGTTTTTCCCTCTTTACCACAAACAACCTGGGACCTAGGCTATCCCACCATCATCCTTACCTGGATTCCTGCCATAAGTGGCTACCCAATCTCTATTCTTCTTCTTTGCTCCTTCTAGATGTTCCTCCAGGTAGAGATCTGGAGATTCTTTGAACAATAAAAATTAGATATTGACACTGTTCTGCTCAAACTTACAGTCTATATTTCACGATCTGTTAATATGTCTTTGTTCTGGTCTGTGCCTTTCTATCAAGAAGTATTTCCTGCCTTGGTGCCCATATCTCAGTGGTTAGAGCTCTGGCCATACACACCAAGGCTGGCCCTGGCCTGCTAAAAACAATAATGACAACTGCAACAACAGCAACAACAACAACAACAACAACAAATAGCCAGCCGTTGTGGCAGGCACCTGTAGTCTCAGCTGCTTGGGAGGCTAAGGCAGGAGAATCGCTTAAACCTTAGAGTTTGAGGTTGCTGTGAGTGGTGACATCACTGCAGTCTACCCAGGTGACATAGTGAGACTCTGTATCAAACAAACAAACAAACAAAAAAAAAAAGTATTTCCAACCTTGCTCCAGCCATATTGGCCTTCCTGCTATTCTGTACACAATTCAACCTCAAATTGCCTGGAACATTTTTCTCCCAATTTTTTACTATCTACTTATTTTCTTTAATTAGGTCTCAGGTAAAATATGTCCTCCTCAGAGAGGTCTTCCTTTATATTCTATCTAAATTAACCCACCTTTGTCCTAGACATACTTTATAATAACATACGTATTATGTAATATAGAAGTGTCTGCTTTTCTGACTCTGTGGGGGAACATTCTCACCCCTCTGCATTAAAATTCCTTATACTCTTTTTTTTTTGTAATTTTTTTAATTAAATGATAGCTGCATACATCAATACAAACAAAAAAAAAATTCCTTATACTCTACTGCCTCTGTCTCAGTGTACTTTCTTCTCACTGTCTTGTGCCATTTTTTTAATCTTGCTCTATTGCTCTTAGTTTTGAGATTATCAGGTTTCTGTATTTGCCTTTTTCTAGTTAACAAATATATACCTTTTCTTCTCATTTATAACTTTTGTTTAAATTACTATTAATCTCTGCTTTTACCCACATCTTTGTCTTCAGTTAAGATCTGTGTGCAAAAAATCCATATTTGTTTAATTAATTTTCACACATGTTGATCTAGATTTACACAAGCACATTAAACTACGATATATTCTTAATAACTCATTACCCATTATTGTACCCCTTTCTCCATTTTCTAGATGTAATCCTCTTTCTGTTTTCTCTACCTTGGTTTACACCACTACCAAGTTTCTATCTACCCAAACCACAAAACTGGGAGTCATTCTTCATTCCTCCCTTTGACACTTAAATTCAAGTTAAATCAGTCAACACTTTCTGAAAGTGTCTACTCCTCCCTATTTCTACTTTAAATATATAAATTCAAGTCCTTGTCATTTATCACTTAGACAATAGTAAGAGAATCTTATTTTCTATACATTTTCTGGCTGCCTTCTCAATAGCCATTCTTCCTTCTCTCCCACCAAATCCTGCTGCCTTTTCTTTTACAAAATGTATAATTCCTTTTGGAAACCAAATGTTCCCCAACATGGTGGAAGTCAACAAGACTCTCAGCTCCAGGCATCAGCCCTGACTGGAACAAACCAATGTGTTTAATAATTTCATAGCTCTTGCTTCAATGTTCAAGTAGGATTAATAAAAGCCAAATTCAGAATTATTGTTTAATCATTGTGGAGAAAAAGATATGTCTCACATGTCAAAAAGCAAGAATATAATTCTGGCTACTGATATCAGCCATTTTGCACCATGAGAGAGACTAGCATAAGGAAAAGGCAACTTGAGAAGGTCAGAGCAAAGACAAAGAGAGACAGGGAGCTGAGTCTCTACTTCACCCATGTGGGAATTCTATCTCAATACTAGCTATGAGCTGACCCATTATCTTTATGCTATGAACTTAGATTAGTTTTCTAATACCTGTGACCAAAAAACCTACCTCAATCTGACTGACCTCACATACCTCTATGACTACAGGACTGACCACACGACTGGTCCTTGTACCAAGGAAATCTGGTTTAGTCACAGACAAAAATTCTTCAGTGGCTTCAGGATAAAGTGCAAACTCTCTAACACGCACACCCTATACTCTGAGCACATTAAACTTCTGCTAGTCATTAGGCATACCTGAGTTTTTATGATTTGGCACCTGCACTCGTACTGTTTATTTCAAAAAACCTTTCCTTATGGATATCTATCTTCAAGTTTCATGCTAAATGACACTGTGTCTGTGAGATCTACTCTAGCCCCAAACAAAGTTATAATACTGGCCTATCAGATTTCTGATATAACTGGATTTATGTTTTAGAAACACCAGTCTTCTCTGTATCTCTCTTGGTATTGTTGTCGTTATCAGCTTTCTTATCTTTCTCCTCAATTAGACCATTAAGAAGTTGTCTTATTCAAATTTATGTTCCTATGACGATTGTCGTGTGCTCAATAAATATTTCTTTCTTTTTTTTTTTTTTGCATTTTTTTTGGCTGGGGCCGTGTTTGAACCCACCACCTCTGGCATATGGGACCAGTGCCCTACTCTTTGAGCCACAGGCACTACCCAATAAATGTTTCTTAAATGAGCCAAAAAGACAAGGACCTCATCTCCAGTGAAATTTACATTCTTGAAGTGATATACATGTAAGTATACACAATCATGGTTAAAGTATAAAAGGCAAAAGAAATGGTACAAAGGGATTCCCTCACAAGTACTGAATCTGCACTCTCCAGAGGAGGTAACGTAATGATAGAACTTTCAGATAAAAGATGATGAAACCCAGAAGGAACCCTTCTAACCCTATTATTCCTATAACACTATTTCTACAATTATAATAATTGTGAAGTAAACAACCACAAAGGACAAATAAAATACAGAAGCTACACTTCTTTAGAAATGGAAGGTAGCCACTAGTATCTTTCATGGTGGCAGCAAGTTCTCAAAGTTTTTAGTTCAGCCAGTTTCATTATGTACCTAATGAAAGATCACAGTTCTCTACATTAATTTATTAGAAATCAAACTTGTGGGAAAAACCTTAAATGACCAAAATTCTAGTAAATTTTTTACATGATCTTGCTAAAATTATATGTTCTTATACTAGTAACTTGTATTTGTATTCCTGATTACAATTTATTTTATTTTATTTGCTCTATAACAAATGTGTTTATTTGGTTTCCACTTTTTGCCTTCACAAAATTAAAAAGGCTTAAAATTTAATAACAATAATATTGTTTAATGTAAGGACTAGAAACAAAAACCTTGGAAAGAATGAACAAAGATAAATACATTTGGAAAAGAAATCAGATGATTGCTGCAATGAAATATTGAGCAATAATAATAATAATGCAAAAAAGGCAACATTCACATTGTGAAATAAGAGTATGTCTATCAAAGAATGCTTTGACTCTAAGGTTCAGTATGGAGTCATCAGTTAACAACTTCTTTTTTTCCCCAAAGTCTCAAAAAATAGACAACTAATATTTATAAATAAAAATAGAAGATAATTTCAAAAAAAAAAAGAACAACCAGATCCTGCCAAATCTTATAGACAATAGAAAAAGAAAAAATACTTCAAAATCATTCTACTTCATCTGGATATACCAGATATAAAAACTGGAAAAAATATTTTATTACAAAGGGAAATTATGAACATATTTCACTTATAAATGAGGATGCAGTATCCTAAACAACATATTAACAAGTTGAATTAAGAATTATTGTTCAAATAATGTACTTGGGTCAAAATTAAATCCAATTTATGTGAGAATTAGTCACTATTTTCTTTTCTTTATTTTCTTTTCCTTTCCCTCACTCCCTCTCTCCTTCTCTTTCTGTTGTCCCCTTCCCCTACCCCTCATCGTGTCATTAATTGTCCTCATATCAAAGTTGAATACATAGGATTCATGCTTCTCCATTCCTGTGATGCTTCACTAAGAATAATGTGTTCCATATCCATCCAGATTAATAGAAATGCTGCAAAATCTCCATTTTTAATGGCTGAATAGTATTCCATGGTATACATAACCACAGCTTGCCAATCCATTCCTGGGTTGAGGGGCATTTAGGCTGTTTCTACATTTTAGTGATTGTAAATTGAGCTGCGATAAATAGTCTAGTACAAGTGTCTTGATAATAAAATTTTTTTTTTCCTTTTGGACAGATGCCCAATAATGGGATTGCAGGATCAAATGGGAGGTCTAGGCTGAGTTCTTTGAGAGTTCTCCATACTTTCTTCCAAAAAGATTATATTAATTTGCAGTCCCACCGGCAGTGTATAAGTGTCCTTTTCTCTCCACATCTGTGCCAGCATGTGCAGTTTTGAGATTTTGTGAGTGGGGCATTCTCACTGGGGTTAGATGATATCTCAGGGTGATTTTAATTTTAATTTCTCTAATAATTAGGGATGATGAGCATTTTTTCATGTGTTTGCTAGCCATTCATTGGTCTTCTGTAGAGAAGGTTCTGTTCATCTCTCTTCCCCGTTGATGTATGGGACTGTTGTTTTTTTTCTTATGGATTAATTTAAGTTTTGTATAGATCCTAGTTATTAAGCTTTTGTCTGATTCAAAATATGCAAATATTCTTTCCCATTGGGTAGGTTGTCTGTTTGTTCTGATTATTGTCTTCTTATCTGTACAAAAGCTTTTCAGTTTAATTAAATCCCATTTGTTTAGTTTTGTTTTTGTTGCAATTGCCATGGCACTCTTCTTTATAAAGTCTTTCTCCAGACTGCTATCTTCCAGTGTTTTTCCTATGCTTTCTTTGAGGATTTTTATTGTTTCATGCCTTAAATTTTTGTTAGTGGAGAAAGGTGTGGGTCCAGTTTCAGTCTTTTACATGTGGATATCCAATTCTGGCAGCACCATTTATTGAATAGGGAGTCTTTCCCCCAGTGTACATTCTTGTTTGCTTTATCGAAGATTAGGTGGTTGTAAGTTGTTGGTTTCATTTCTTGGTTTTCTGTTTGATTCCAAATGTCTATGTCTCTATTTGTGTCAGTACCATGCTGTCTTGATCACTACAGCCTTGTAGTACAGCTTCAAATCTTGTATGGTGATGTTCCTGGCTTTGTTTTTATTACTAAGAACTGTCTTAGCTATATATATCTTTTTCTGGTTCCATACAAAATGCAGAATCATTTTTTCCAAGTCTTAAAAATAGGATGTTGGAATTTTAATAGTGATTTTGTTGAAGACTGCTCTGGGAAGTATAGACATTTTAACAATGTTGATTTTCCCCAGCCATGAGCATGGTATATTCTTCTATTTGTTAAAGTCCTCTCGTATTTCCTTTGTTAGGGTTTCATAATTTTCTTTATAGAGGTCCTTCACCTCTTTTGTTAGGTATATTCCTAAGTATTTCATTTTCTTTGGGGCTATGGTGAAGGGAGTTGTGTCCTTAATTAGCCTCTCATATTGGTTGTTGTTGGCATATACAAAGGCAACTGACTTGTGGACATTGATTTTATATCCTAAGACATTGTTGTATTTTTTGATGACTTCCAAGAGTCTTTGGGGTTCTCTAAGTATAAGATCATATCATCAGCAAAGAGGGAGAGTTTGACCTCTTCTGCTCCCATTTGGATGCCCTTCATTTTCTTGTTTTACCTAATTGTATTGGCTAGAACTTCCAGCACTATGTTTAATAGTAATGGTGACAGAGGACAACCTTGTCTGATTCTAGTTCTAAGTTGAAAGCTATCAGTTTAATTCTATTCAGTAAAATATTAGCTGTGGGTTTATCACAGATAGCTTCAATCAGTTTAAGAAATATGCCTCCTATGCCTAAACTCTTCAATGTCCTAATTAGAAAAGGATGATGGATTTTATGAAATACTTTTTCTGCATCTATTGAGAGGATCATATTAGTTTTTTGGGGGTTTTTTTGCATATGTTGATCTGGTGAATAACACATATTGGATTTACATATATTAAACCAGCCTTGCATCCCTGGGTTGAAACCTACTTGATCATTATGTCTGACTTTTTTGATGATAAGCTGTAATCTATTGGCTAGGATTTTGTTGAGAATTTTTTCATCTATATTCATTGGTGAAATTGGTCTAAAGTTTTCCTTTTTAGTTGGGTCTTTTCTTGGTTTTGGTATCAGGGTGATGTTTGCTTCATAGAATGTGTTGGGGAAGATTCCTTCCTCCTGATTTTTTTGGAATAATTTCTGCAATATAGGAATAAGCTCTTCTTTGAAGGATTTATAGAATTCTGGTGTGAAGCCATCCAAACCAGGGCATTTTTTTCTTGGGAGATATTTTATTGTTTCTTTGATCTCAGTGCTTGAAATTGGTCTGTTCAGGAGATCTGTTTCATCTGGGCTAAGTCAAGGGAGAGGGTATGATTCCAAATATTGATCCATTTCCTTCACACTGTCAAATTTCTGGGCATAGAGTTTCTGGTAGTATTCAGAGGTAATCTCTTGAATCTCTGGGGCATTAGTTGTTATTTCCCCTTTATCATTTCTGATTTTGGTTACTAGAGATTTTATTTTTTTTATTTCTAGTTAGTCTGACCAAAGGTTTATCTATTTTATTTATTTTATCAAAAAATAAACTCCTTGTTTCATTAATTTTCTGAATGGCTCTTTTGTTTTCAATTTGATTAATCTCTGATTTAATTTTGGATATTTATTTTCTTCTGCTGGGTTTAGGCTTAGATTGGCAAAGTATCTCAAGAATGGAAGAAAAAGTATCCAATATACTCAGCCCTACTATGAAACTAACTTATAGCTTTTATATGAAAGCGATGACCCAATTATAGCCCTAGAATATGGGAAAAGGAGAAAGGGAAGGGAGGGGAGACAGAGGATGGGTGGAGGGAGGGTAATTGGTAGGATCACAGCTACAGTGCATTTCACAAGGGTACATGTGAAACTTATTAAATGTAGAATATAAGTGTCTTAACACAATAATTAAGAAAATCCATGAAGGCTATGTTAACCAGTTTGATGAAAATATTTAAAATTGTATATAAAACCAGCACATTGTGCCCCATGACTACTTAATGTACATGGCTACAATTTAATTTTTAAAAAAAGATGGCTTGTGAGTTTATTGATGCACTCTCTTTCTTTTTTTCGAATGTAGGCTTGTAACGCAATAAATTTTCCTCTCAGGACTGCTTTTGCTGTATCCCTCAGGTTTTGGTAGCTGGTGTCTTCATTGTTGTTATATTTAAGGAAGTTAATGATTTCCTCTTTTATTTCTTCCTGCACCCAACTGTCATTCATCATAAGGTTGTTTAACTTCCACGCCTTTGTGTGAGGTTGAACATTTTTGTTGGAGCTGAGTTCCACTTTTAGTGCCTTGTGGTCTGAGAAGATGCAAAGTAAAATTTCAATTTTTTTTATTGTGTTGAGGTTTATTTCATGTCCTAGGATATCATCAATTTTGGAGAATGTTCCATGGGACGATGAGAAGAATGTATATTCTCTATCTTTGGGATGGAGTGTTCTATATATGTCATCAAGCACAGTTGTTCTAGGGTCTCACTTAAATCTCTTATATCTTTGTTTAATTTCTGCTTAGAGGATCTGCCTGGCTCTGAGTGAGGGGTGTTAAAGTCCTCTGTTATCAAGGTTTTATAAGATATCATATTGTTCAGACTAAGTAAGGTCTGTTTGAAGAATTTAGGACCATTTAAATTGGGTGCATAAATATTTAGTACTAAAATGTCTTCTTGTATTTTTCCCTTGACCAATATGAAGTGACCATCATTGTCTTTTTTGACTTTAGTTGCTTTAAATCCACATGTATCTGAAAATGAGTTTGCAACCCTCTTTTCTTCTGAATTCTGTTTGCCTGAAAAATTGACTGCCAACCCTTAACTCTGAGTTTACAATTTTATATGTTGAAATTTGTTTTGCATACATGTGCTAGCTTCAGGTATCAGTTCTATGTCACTGTATTTTCCATGTCTAATGGAGTCAGCAAGTGAAGAAAATAAAATTGTGTAATAAAATGAATGAACCCTAATTCATGCATTTGTTTTTTTATATAATAAATCTATATTATAATTGTTTTAGGTATTGTTAAAATTTAACACATGCACAAAGTGTGTATGTGTGGTTGCTTTTACAGTGCAACATGCATTGGGCTGACAAGCTCTGTGAACTAGAGAACTAAGACCGCATGCAGATACTATTTTTTGAGTGAGGGGCACTTTGCTGAGCAGGTGTTTCAGTAATTGTGAAACATGGGGAAAATCTCCTTTTTCAGTGGTGCTCAGATTCACACTTCTCACTCTGTGGTGTGGTACACAGGCTGGTGCTCACACAGTGAGCTAGAAGGTGACACATGTGGGAATAATGCCTGCTGCAGCCGCCCTGAAAGGTGTTTTTCCGTCACCACCATCACTTCCCTCCCCTGACAGCCCTCCCCTCACTAATCTCCACAGTCTATTTTACAAGGTAGGCCTTCCTACACTTTCAGTTTCTTATTTCAAATAGGGGTCAAAAAGCATAGATTCTATTTTAAAAGTGTACATTGTATAACTGTAGATACACAAAAAAGAATATATCCTAAAAAGAACATGTCTACAACTAATTTTGATGTCAAAGAAATATGCTCCCATCACACTGTTTACAGCAATTAGGGAGAATAGAAATGTGAACCCATGGGCCTCTGTGAGGGCCACTTTGACAGACTACTTCAAAAATTGTGAGTCCATTGTTATTTTCATTACTTAATGCATAGAATTAACTGACTTTAGCAGACCTTAAATTCAGTATTTCTAAGTGCCTTTGCTTGTTTCATCTCATTTTCCCTGGGTATTTTTCATAATGTGGCTGGTTAAGGTAGATGGTTGGGGCCCACTGTGTCCTGTGACTGGTGTAAGAGCCTTGTGGTCAGAGAGACATTTGATTCTCAATTCTGTTGCACACCTCCCTATGAGTCGAGTGGGCAAGTCACATAATTCAATAATTTCTTCATCTGTATCATGGAAATAACCATGTGTATTTTGAAAGTCTGTTATGCCCAGCAATCTTTAAAAAAATATTTAAAAATCTAGTGCTAGGCATGATGGCTCACACCTATAATCCCAGCACTCTGGGAGGCTGAGGCAGGTGGATCACTTGAGTTCAGGAGTTTGAAACCAGCATGAGCAAGAGTGAGACCTCCATCTCTACTTAAAAGACAGAACAAAACAAAACCAGCTGGTTGCTGGGGCAGGCGCTTATAGCCCTGCCCACTGAGACAGAAGGAGCCCCTAAACTCAAGTTTGATAGACTAATGGGGCACAGTGGCTCACAGCTATAATTCTAGTACTCTGGGAGGCCAAGGCTGGAGGATCCCTTGAGCTTGGAAGTTCCAGACCAGCCTGAGCAAGAGTGAGACCCCATCTTTACTAAAAAAAAAAAAAAAAAAAAAATTCTAGTCTGATACCTCATGTATACCAGGTGGTCCACAAATGTTAGTTTGGTTTTCCGTTCTTTATTTTCTTTCTCTAAGTTTCTCTCCATCTACCTACATGTTAAGTCACTGAGAGACTTAACAATTAGAAAGTCAGGTAAATACACTCCATTTCTTTTATAGGAGTTTAACACATTCTCTGCCACACATTTCCCCACCTTTAACTCCTCGCTCACATTATGGTACATATTCCCATCTAAAAACATGATGAAGTGCGAATAATGATTAGATAAAAGCCCAGTTTCTTTTTTTTCTTTTCTTTCTTTCTGTTTTTTTAAGAGACAGAATCTTACTTTATCACCCTCAGTAGAGTGGTGTGGCTTCACAGATCACAGCAACCTCCAGCTCCTGGGCTTAGGCAATTCTCTTGCCTCAGCCTCCTGAGTAGCTGGGACTACAGGCACCCGCCACAACGCCCAGCTATTTTTTCTGTTGCAGTTTGGCTTAGGCCAGGTTTGAACCCACCGCCCTTGGTATATAGGTAGGGTGACCAGATTCTAACATCTGTAAGGCGGGACAACATGGCCCGGGGCAGAGCAGGGGCACGGAGCAGGGGACAGTGCAGGGCAGGGCCTGACAACAAGGCAAACTTTGATAAGCAGTTCTCCATAATCACTTCTCAGCAATTATTTATTACAGTTTAACATTATAAAATTAACAAAAATAATATAAAACTCATATTTGGGCGAAAGAGCCATATGACGGCCGAAAACTGTATATTCCCTTCTTGTTCTCCAGCCCATTGGTGCATTCTTGCCAAAAATCGGGACTGTTTTAAAACAGAGCAGGACGCAGGACAAATTGTTGAAAAGCGGGACTATCCGGCCAAAATCGGGACGTCTGCTCACCCTATATATGGGGCCAGTACCCTACCCACCAAGCCACAGGCGCCACCCAAAAGTCCAATTTCTATTTACTGTCTCTTTTGGGGATCCCTCTTGCACTAAATGCTGAGTATCTTTAAAAGTTCCATATTCTCCCATCACTCCAAATTCCAAATATCTTCTTTGAGAGATACTGCAAAATGTCTAGACAGTGGCTCTTTTGCTTTTGTTTTGATCTTTTACAAATAATTTGGAATCTAAACTATTCTTCTGCTTTAACTGAAATAGGAAATACTAGAAAAAATTATTTTACTGAAGGATTAAGGAACTTCAGGACATATTACCAAATATTATAGTTATTTTCTTTTCTCCTGTGGATTACTGAAAAAGAATAGGTATAATAGTCATCTGAGCAGAAATGATTCAAGTCTAGTTGTAATTTAGAGAAAGAAAATGCATAAAAAGTTCTAGAAGAATTTTTCTTTTGTGGTAGACATTGTTGCCTAAGTAATATTATAGCTATTTTCCCAATGAGATGTTGTTTATGCCTATGTCAGATAATCCTACCTTTCAGCAAAGGTTGCATACCTGCCCACCTAACAACAGGTTGTGGAGTAACTCATATTTAGTCTGAGTCAACCCCTTGATCTTGCTGGTGATGGATGTAGAAATGGGTTTGCCACATTACTGACTGACAAAAAATGAGAGAAATTCTGTTGGGGTGGGAGAAGTCATTTTTAGGAAGTGTTTTATGATATAAGGCAGTTACAAAAAGAATGAATGCATCACTTTCCTTTCTATTATTTGGAAATTATTATCTTAGTCTATGGAACATGGGCCCTTCATGACTCCAAGAAGACAAGCCAAGATCAAATGTCAACAGGCTGAGGATGGCAGAGTGAAAAGGCAGAGAAAACCTGGGCCTTCCCTGATTACTGTTCAACTGCAGAATTAATTAGCTTTGGAAACTCATTTCAGGTCCTGTTGCTATATGATATCTGGTTAGCCAAGGCTGTTCCCTGAAGTTGTAATCATAGTAAGCAGTGATTTGATCAGTTGCATAAATGATGCAAATGTTATGGATGATATGGACACAGACAGTTTAAAAAATTGGGAAATGGTATATACTCTGTTACCTGCATCAGGGGTTACCCATCAGCTCTGGCAACTTTTGAATTAACTACCAGGAAATGGTAGTTTTGTATTACTTATGTAATAGCCAATTACTGATTGAAATCCCAAGCTATTAATTATATGCCAGGGAGCACATCTACTTACTGATTGGTTACATTTTGCACTGGAGACTATTTTCACCTTTTCCTTTTTTGGAAATCTACAGTCATATTATCATTACTGCACCTGCATCTTTATTTTCCCTTGCACAAATATTCCATGATAGCATCATCATTTTTAATCACTCTGTGATTATGAGAACATGCTGGATAATTTCCAGGGTCAGAGGAGACTGTGTTGTTTCCATTATCCTCTCCTTGCTTAGTGTTACATGGTAAGTCGTTTAATTCGGGGCTATCCTACAGAATCACCATCAGATGCTGCTCACAAGAACTGTGAGATTCACTTGCTATGTACAGAATAAACTATTAACAATCAAGTGGTCAATATAGGATTACTGAGTGAGAAAATTAAAATTCATATGGTAATAAATTAAGATCACTCTCAATTTATATTTACTGCCAGAATATGGGAGATTGGGGAAGTAAAACACAATAATAGTAATGGCTGTCCTTGTAACAAATGCTCTACAACTGACAAGCACACAGAGAATGGAGGTAGCAGTGTATTTTTCATTAGAAGTCAATAGACTCTGCAAAGCTGTCAAATGTTAACTAGTTTTCCTTCTGCTCTTTGCAAAAAGGTTAATGGATACAGCACATTTTCCAAAGTGACTCTGAAAAACAAAGAATTACAAATGGTATGTGCTGGTATTTGTTTTTCTTCTTTACTCTATGTAAAATCGAGAGGTTGAATGCCACATCAAAGCTCTCAGCTATCAAAAAATTGTTAATAACCTCATATATGTGCGTGTACCTGCCTGTGGAGGGGTGATAGTCTCAAGCTGTATTGGAGGGGTCGTTAGAGTGTCATTCTTGAGTGGAAACTTTATTCATTTAGGATTAAACTTTTAACATTAACCCTTTGTAGGAATGTATTCTTTATTTATCGTTTTTCTAATTTATTCCAAAGTATGTTAATAGTTTTTTTTAACACCGTCGACCTTATTCTCCTCTTCTGCCTGGGAGGAGACACTGAACTACGTATCAGATTGAATACTCCCTTAATTTTCTTCACAGTTTCGCCACATACGTACGTATCCCGAAAGATGAATGACATTTGCCTGGCATGGTTTTGCGTATTTTGTTGGTTGACTCACCCTGTATGTACCCCTGCGTGTCTTGCCTTATTCACTCAGCATTCTGCTTCGGGGACTCTCTAAGGGGCGGTTTGTCCAGTTGTCTTGTCTCTAGAACCTGCTGCTGCCCACACACCACAGCGTTACACGATCTTCTGCACATTTCCCAGGACACTCGGGAGAGTGACTAGGTGTATATTTAGGATGGAAACTACTAAATTATAAGAGTTGTACAGATTCACATTTTCAGTGATAAGAAATATAAGCTTCGGAACTATTTTCAATTATTTTAAACATTTTGTGGTTGTAAAATGGCCAATACTGTGATTTTTATTTGCATTTAAATGAAAACTAATGAGGCAAGGCATTTTCCAAATGTTTATTTGCCATTTTTTATTTTATTGCAGTTGTTTTCCCACTAGAATTTTCTTCTTTCTTTTTAGTATCTTGGGAAGGTACTTTAAGTATTTCGGACATTAGCACATTGCCAAACGACCGCATGGGAAATGACTGTGGCTGCGGCTTTTGCTGTGACTGCTTTTATGGCTGACCTTAATAAACAGCTATTAATTTTAGGCTCAGAGGTGTTAACTTCTTCCCATGTTTTGTGCTTTTCATATTTTCAAAAGAAATAATTCTCTACTCTTAATCTTATAAAATTTGTTCAATATTTTCCTCTTGGATTTTTTAGTTATTTCCTTGCACAATTAATTTTTTTAATCTACCTGAAATTGTTTCGTGTATATTTGTGAATATACCCATTGTCTTTCATAATTTCCTAAATAATATATCTTTTACTCAGTAGCCTCTAGTACTATATTTGTTACAAGTCAAGTTTCCACACTTATCCGTGTCTACCTGTTTCCTTCTCTCTTCTGTTGCTCTGTTCTAAGCCTCAAAACTGTTTTGACTGACCTATCATTTTGTCATGTGTCACTGGATAAGAAAATATCTTCTTCAGAAAGGTGTTAAATATTTTTAACCTTTTCTTTTTTTGTATAGATTTTAAAATAAATTGTTCAAGTTTCATGAAAAACTCCGTTGCAATTTTGATAGGAATTAAATTTGATTTGGTGAGATTAGAGACTTGAGTCTTTTTTATGCTGTGTATTCCTATCTATGAATGTCTTTCTCTCTCTTTTCATCTAATCAAGGCTTCCTCAAAATCTTTGATTCTTATTTTTTTCAAAAAGTATGATTTCTGAAATTCTATTAGTTTTATTTCTATTTCTAAAATATTTTGTTACGATATGTGTACACATGAATGTATTAATATGTTAAGTGTTTATTAGAAATTTAAAATAATGCAATTAACTTTATTGACATATTTGACAAACTTGATAACTGTTTTATCAGTCTTAATAATCTTAGCTTCTAGAACAGGGTTGGCATTTCTTTTTCTAGAAGGGTTTGGGCAGTAAACGTTTTAGGCTTTGAGGGCCATATGGGCTCTGTAGCTATTATTCAACCATACCATGGTAGCATCAAAGCAGCCATCACAGTACACAAACGAATAAGCTTGGCTTGGCTGTGTTCCAAGAAAACTTCATTTATAGAAACAGGTGCTGAGCTAGTTTTTGCCTGTGGGCTATTGTTTTCTGGTCCCTGTTTTAGGCTGTCATATCACCTGCCAGTAACAACAGTTTTGTTTCTTCATTTTTAATCTTTCCACCTTTTATTCATTTTGATTTTCCAACAGCACCAGCTAGAAAGTTGAGAACAATCTTTAACAGAAATGTTGATGGTGGACATCTCAGTCTTGGTCCTGACTTTAAAGAGCATGTTTCTAACAAGTCACTGATGTCTGGTATTCACTGCGTGTATGTATAAACTTCATCAGTTATGAAAGTTTCCCTGGATTCCGAGTTTGTGGTTAGTTTCATTATTCCCTGCACTTATTAAGATGTTTGAGGGCCTTTTCTCCTATGTCATTTTATTATTTACTTTTGTGCATGTTCTAGTGCTGAACCAACATCACATCTCTTGCACATTTGTATATGATAGAATTATATGTTAAAAATATTATTTGGTTTATTTTCTTTTTTAAAATACTGTCATCTACTTTTATGAGTTGAACTGACCAGTTTCCTTTTCTTGTTGTTCCTGTCTGGTTTGGAATGAAGGCTACAGAGCTGCGTTAAATGAGCAGTGTGAGTAGTGAAGTGTTCCTTCCATTTTACTCCCTGTAGTATTTTATTTTTTTTTCTATTTTTTATTATTAATTTTTCTGGTGTGTATATTAGGTTTCCACTTTTGCCTTTACAGAATTAAAAAGGCTAAATTTAATGACAATAACAATATTTAACATAAGGACTGAGAACAAAAACCTCATAAAGAACAAATGAAGATAAAGACATTCAGAAAAGAAATCAGACGATTGCTGCAACAAAATATTAAGCAATAATAATAGTAATAACAGAAAGAAAGTAGCATTCACATTGTCCATAGCATGCTATTTGTCAATAGAAGTATGCTACTATAGAATACTTTGATCAGTTAACTTCCTATTTTGTTTTTTCCAAAGTCTCAAAAAATAGACAACTAATATTTATAAATGAAAGTAAATATTAATAAATGTTCCTGTAGTATTTTTATACACTATCAGATTAACTCTTCTTTGGATTTTCAATTAATTACTGCAAAACTGTGGCTGTTACAATCTCTGTGCAAAGAATCTTTTTCTTTTCGTATCTTTTCTTTTCTTTTCTTTTCTTTTCTTTTCTTTTCTTTTCTTTTCTTTTCTTTTTTGAGATAGAATCTCACTCTATAGCCTAAGCTAGAGTGCTATGGCAGATAGCCTAGGTTGCTGCAGCCTCTAACTCCTTTAGCCCAAGTAGCTGGAAACAGAGGTACCTGTCACAATGCCCTGATAATTTTTTGTATTTTTAGTACAGAAGGGTCTTGCTCTTGCTCAGGCTGGTCTTAAACGCCTGAGCTCAACAATCCTCATGCCTCTGCCTCCCAGAGTCCTAGGATTATAGGCAAAAGTCACTGCACCCAGCCTGTTTCTGAAAATTCTTAACCATTGATTTTTTTAAAGCAATTTTTCCATTATTATTGATTCAGTTTTGATAATGTGTATTTTTCTAGAAATGCATTTGAATAAGCTTCAAATTTATTGGCATGGATCTATTATTAACACTGTTTAATCAACCTTTTAAATTTATGCAACCTTTTAACTTCATGTAACATTTGCAGTTATGTACCTATTTTTGTTACTATTATTTGAATCTTTTCTACATGTTACTCGATCAATCTGCTAAAGTGTACTCAATTTTATTAATCTTCTCAAAGCATCTTGTATTTTTATTAATCCTCTGTATTATTTTTTCCATTAGGTTAAATATGCTTATCTTTTTATTTTTGCCTCCTTACTATTTATTCATTTTTTTGACTTTGCTTAAACACTTAGCTTACCAATGTTTGCTTCTCATCTGTTCAAGCAGAGACATTTAAAGCTGTAAGTTTCCCTTTGCCCTTAAATACTCTGTAACTTTTAATACTTTATTTTAATTAAAAAATAATCATTTTCTCACTAACATGATAATTTTTTGACAAATGAGTTATTAATGAATATGTTTTAAACCACAAAAGATATTGATTTTATAGTTATCTTATAATATTGATTTCCAACATTAAGACATTATAATCACAGATTCCTTTGTATTATTCCAATTCTTTGATTTCTTTTTATTGCCTACTACGTAATCAATTTTCAGAAGATTCTAAGTACACTTGGAAAAATAAAAGTATATTCTCCAGCTCCTGTGTGAAGAGTTCTCTAGTGTACATGATACCAAACTTATTATGTATGCAAAATAAATCCATATCCTTACTATTTTTATTTTCTTAATTTATCAACTAATAGACAAGGCATATTACGGTATTTATCTAATTTTCCTTGCAGTTATATCAAGTTATACATGCACACACACACAAATGCACACACAGAGCTACATTAAGAGGACACACAGTCTACAATATTTACGTCTCCCTGTTGAGTTGGAGTTTATATTCATTTTTCAGAAATGCTTTCTACTTACAGTCCATTTATACATTAATTTAGCTTTGACAGTTTTCATTGGATTTGTCTGATTTTATTTCTTCTCACATTATCAAAATTTCTATGACTTTATGCTTCATCTGTGCCTTTTACTAATAGCTTAGGACTAGAATTTTACAAATAGATTCTGATTATATTTGTCTTTAATGGAAGGGTGTAGTCTATTTACATTTGCTAAATTACTGACATATTTGTATTTTGGGGTCTACATATTTCTAAAATGTTCTCCCCTTTGTTGAAGGAAGGTATGAATTCTCAGAGAATTCTCAGCTCTCCAAAGCTCAATAGATAGCAAACAAAACTAATTACTATAAAATTAATGCTTATAACAACATGAGTTAGAAAGAAATAGATTATACTTTCAATAACCTGGGGAAAAATAAACTGAATAATATACCTGGATATATTTTCAAAAAAGAAAAAATGTGTTTGTTTGTTTGTTTTTGGCTCACAAAAGTTGAATTTCTAACTAACACGTCCTTGATAAAACATCTTCCAAGAGCATCAGGAGGAAGAAAACCTTTCCATAAGGACAGTGTGAGATGAAAAAAGGAACATATAAACCTGAGCAAAGATTGACTTTATGAAACATCACAACCTAATGTTAAAATAAAATAAGCAGTAAAACACTGTAGAAAGGTATAATTTTGAAAATACATAATAAAGCTATTTACCTTTTAGTGGTAAAAGCATTGTAAAGACTTCGTCCAGTAATACGATACACTAAATTTGAAGGAAGATCATTAAAGTATTAAAAATAGAGGGTTTATTTTGGGTTAGCACAGGAGGAGTGATTGAATACGAAAAAAATCAACACAGAGAACATTTTAGAAATATGTAGCCGCCCAAACACAAATATGTATCAACTACACCCTGAGTGAATTCTCTAAGAATTCATATCATTCTTCAGTCTTGGAAAATTCTATTACATTTTCAAGTAGTGCTCCATTTCAATAACCTTTCCCTCTAAGCCAGTGGTTCTCAATCTGTGGGTCACAACCCCTTTGTAACAATGAAAATACATCCTGAATGTTAGATATTTACATTACAATTCTTAACAGTAGCAAATTACAGTTATGAAGTAGCAACAAAACTAATTTTATGGTTGGGGGTCACCACAACATGAGGAACTGTATTAAAGGGTTGTGGCATTAGAAGGCATTACGAAGGTTGAGGACCACTGCTTCAGAAGGTCTTAGATGAACACTTGATGTGTTTATAAAATTCTTAACCTGTTCTTGTATTTTGTACCTAACTATTCCAAATTGTTTCTGAAGGTGTTGTTTCTGGGGACTCTTACTCATGATGGCTTGTTTTCCTTTTTTATGTTTTTGGTAATTATTTGAGATATTTTTCTTCAGGGGGGAATGTGCCTATGATTTTCTCAGAATCACTACCAACAGGTTCAACATCTTAGTGACTGCCTCCCTTAGTATTTTTTAGACCACACAGAGATTGTAAGTATTGGCCTCAAACCCACATGAGGACCAGTTATGGAATGAATTACGAAAAAGACTTTCTTTTCTTTCACCTGGAATCAGCATCTAGAACAATATAGATATTACATGAGTTTCTTTTTTAAAAATATGTTGTTGCAATTGCTAACATTTTTAAAATTTCCTTTTGTGAGTTGGGTTTGTTTTTCTAGATGCTCATTTCGTTGAGTGTGTCTTCTGTAAGAAGCTCTAAGCTTTGTCTTCCTTCCCCGGTAAACACAGCCCTTCATAAGCAGTGCTGAAGACCACACAATGTAGGCAAATGGCCCAGCAGGCCAGGATTCCAGTGCTAATGGATCAAAACACCTAATTCTGATCATTTTCAGCTCCTAGAAATCCCCCTCTCATTGTCTAGTAATTCAAATATACCTTGCATATCTTTTTTAAAAGCCAACATTTTGAAAAGTAATGACTATTTGGTCCACAGTATCACTAAAGCTATAATCAGTAAATGATTATTTTATGGATCCTCAAGTAAATATCATGGTTTTTTTACATTTAAATAATTATTTCACTTTCTACAGTTAAAAGTGTAGTCTTTTGATCCCTTATAAATTTATCATGTAAAGAGATAACTAGATTCTATACAATTATTTTTGTTCTAGACGGATAGTCATCATAGACGGATACTTTGGGGATGGAGCCTGTGTCTACAATTCCTGAATACTGTATCCCTGGTACCTAGAACAGTGTCTATCATATAACACATCTTCAAGGAAGATTTGCTGAGTTAGTGGATTTTGGATGTTCTGTATGAATAAATATGCAAGCAATGCACTTTCAAGGAGTCTTCCCCAAATACCGCTTCCTCTATTTCTTTCTAATTAATATCAAGTCTATTTTTACTTTCACAAACCAGCTATTACCCTATTTTCGTAGTACACACTAATCTGAAGAAATAGCATAGATTTTTGTTTTATAATTATATTTTTAATGTAAATTAACATAAATCTTTTTCAATAACCTTTCATACCTTACCAGTGGCTGACCCAGAGATGGTCTGAACTGAGTAGGTCCTCTTAGTGATTGTATTTTCCCTGGGTTGTAAGCTTATCTAATACTTTAGGGAGTGGTCTGCATGCAACAAATCTTATTGGATGCCTGAATAATATTTTCCCCTTACATTTTACACCTTTTTTTATCCTTAGATACAATAATTTTTATTGTAATGCTATAATTGTGTAACTAGATTCATGGTTTATAACTAATATTTTATATAACATTGGGAAAAAGTCTTCCAATCCCCTTATGCCATCAAGATTCCTAACTATGCATATTCATCAGAAATTAATATTTGGTTTTAAAAGTCCTTGATTAGGCAGAAGCACAAAAAGATATTAAACGATCTGACTCATTAATGTTGTTTAATGTATGTGACTCTTTCTGTAGCAGTTTCAATGAAATTAGCACCTGGAAAAACATAAACTTATCTGATACAGGGTGTGTATGACTAGAGAGAATTCCAAATTTTATATTATATTCAACTTCACAAGGTACCTAGAAGTTCAATGTAGAAACATATTTAAAACTCTGCCCTGATCTTTTTTAGTAAAAATGCATTTGTATGCAAATTATACCGAACAGTGTACACCTGAAAGTGTATTGCTCTGCATTTTTCCTAAGCCCCAGAAAAATAGTTAAAGGATATCTGAAGGATGTTTGATTTAAAAATGCTTTTGAATAAGAATATAAAATAAATGTAAAAACAATTTCTTCAGGCCTGCCACAAGACTGGTATGTGCTATAAAACTGGCTCAGTGTTCAAAAGAGATTGTTTCACTGATTTATTAGTATAAATGATGGCCCATGACACAGTTTATTCTACACCCACAAGGCAACGTGGAATGTATATATATTGTTACCAACTTGAAGTAGCCTTTTCTTACCAGGTCAGTAAAGACCAGAGGTGAAAGTTCAGAAAGTTCACTTGTCTTCAAAACTGAAGTACACAGCTCAAATCTTTTCTCTGCAGTCCACTGGGATATAATTTGGAATAAGCTTTTACTTGTCAATATGATTCAATTTCCTTATTCACAGATGCACAAAAATATTCAGTGATAATAAAAAGTTCCTTAAGTAGTATAATCCAACACTTCAAGGCTACTTTTCAAATTAAATATTCATCCAAATTAAATTACTTTGGGGGCAAGTCCTTTGTCTCTAGACTAAATCTGATAAAAATGTGGCTGAGTTAACTTGCATTTTTCATTCCAATCTCTAGAGATTATAAGAAAAGAGAAATGCTGAAATACTGCAAGTTTTCCTGTTTCCCTAAATAAAATATAACACATTTATAAAAGCATGAAGGCCAAACTGCCTGTGGAGCTCCTACTAATCTACATCTAGATTAGAATTTAGTACTAATTTACATTTAAAAATCAATAAATTGGAGATGAAATAGGATTTAACCTATATTCCAGTTAAATTATGTAAATTTAAGTGATTTTTACATAATTGAGCCAAAAACATCTATAGTTAGGGATATCACTTAATACTGATTTTGATAGATATTTTCTAAAAAAATTTCATTTGAGATATAAGTAAATAAATGAACAAAAAAGGAAATGAAAATTGTGTGAGTATATTGTCATTCCCTCAACTGAGAGCAATAAGCTTTTTGTATAACTTGTACTGGGGATACTCACTGAAAACAAAACAGTCAAATGTATTTGTTATAACTTGAATATAAAAAAATTATTTTGTTGCATTAATAAAGGTCTCATATAAAGTTCATGGTGATATTGTATTTTTAAAAATCATGCAATAAAATAAAACTTCTATTAAAGGTTTGAAAGACACCTTTAGATAGTGGCCATAAATTTTAATCTCTAGGCCACCAACCCAAGTGTTGTGGTTTATAAAATACTTAATAAGTATTTCAGAAGAAGGGATGGCCACAATACACAACTGTTTTTGTTCTTTTTAACTGAGAGTACATATTTCATCTCCAATTTATCCTTGTTCTTACTGCATGCTATTTCAAATTTTCTGCCAGAGAATTATGGTATAAAGGGATTTCATAAAATAATTACTTGGAATTGTTATATATCACAGTTTTTATACACTGTAAGTTGAGTCATCATAGTCAAGATGGAAATTGGGGTGTTTCTTAGTAAATAACACAGTTTTTAATTCTTCAAAGGTTTAAAATCCTTAAAGTTGATATAAATGTAATTCCTTCAAGAATGGCCTTCTGATACCATAGTGCCAGAAAGAAAAAAAATCCTATTTTTTTCAAGGTTGATTTAAATGACCGCAAAAGCTTGGGGTAGAGAATTTTTCTCTATCTGCCATTACTGTGATTTGAAGAGTATGAAGTTCGGTCAGGTAATGTCCAGTCAATAGACATCATTCCTTTTAAGGCCATCTTTCTGAGATAAACAAGAGAGATTTTAGTGTTACATACTATATCCACATGCACATATTGCACATTTGAATTAAATCTCATGGGTGGTGCCTGTGGCTCAAGGAGTAGGGTGCTGGCTCCATATACTGGTGGTGGGCAAATTCAAACTTGGCTCCAGTCAAAAACTGCCAAAAAAAAAAAAAAAATGAATGAATGAATTAAATCTCACTCCTCTACACTCAGCCTACACCTTTTGTTTTCTTTGTACTCCAGGGTAGGAGTTCATTTAATTGTATTTGTTTTTTCAATTAGAATGCATGTTTCTTAGCATCAAAGATCTTTCTTTATTCAATTTGGCGGTATTCTTAGCTTCTAAGACAATACTCCAAACACATGGAGTACCTAACTAAGATTTTTAATAATGAGTCAGGGAGGGAGGAGGGAGAAAGAGAAAAAGAGAAGAGGAAACATTAACTACACAGCCATGGCGAAGCCTCTCTTGAGGAAGATACAAGATATGGTGCAGTGAGTAGTGCACCGGCCCCGTATACCAAGGGTGGTGGGTTCAAACCCAGCCCCAGCCAAACTGCAACAAAAAATAGCCAGGTGTTGTGGTGGGTGCCTGTGGTCCCAGCTACTCGGGAGGCTGAGGCAAGAGAATCACCTAAGCCCAGGAGTTGGAGGTTACGGTGAGCTGTGTGATGCCAAGGCACTCTACCGAGGGTGAGGGTGATAAAGTGAAAAAAAAAAAAAGATACATTCCAAACTAACATTTTTTGAAAGTGAACATTTCCTGGCATCCATCAGTCAAACAGTGCAAAAAGTAGTCTGTGATCACTCGAGAAGTTTAATTCTGGGTAGTTCTGAGAAAGAAGCACACAGCTTATTCAGAACAGCCTTTGTTACTTGGTTTTAAAAAAAAAATTGATGCTTAGTTGTCATTGAATTATCTTCTTTTCTGGGTTATTGAACATTCCAGCTGCACAAACCTCAGGCAAATGACATGACCTCTGTGACTCAGAGTCCCCAGAGGCAAAATGAAGATAAAAATATCAGTCTTCCCTATTTTAAAAAATCATGAAAATCAAATGAGTTGATGTGACATAAAGTGATGGTCACGTTCTATCTGAAATATGTGACATGTTATTGGCTCTTTACCTATTTATATTCTTACAAATTCACTTTTAAATTATCTAAACTTAGATAATATACTTCTAATTGTGAGGGAATATTTAGTAAATCTTATTAAGCAATTCCTTTCTCACTAAATGATTTCATTTTATATTCATGAAACAGGTTAATGTAGTGATTTATGATGATGCTGAATCTATCACAAATGCTTCACAGGCTGTAGTCACAGAACAGAGAGCAAACATTTGACTAGCTCGTAAAACCACACCTGGGAGGAGTTGGAAAACTCCTGTGACATCAGATGAAATCGTTTCAAATCACAGAAGATTTTATACTATGCAACAGAGAAATCAGAGGCTGGAGGAGAGATGGTAGAAAACAAAGTGAGGTAAAATGTAATTATGAAAGGCAAGCTAACAGTTCATTTATCAAGCGGCACACCTGTGCACTTGCCGCAGCATACATACGCATAATTGTGACATAGCCATCAACAGGATCTGCACTGAGCAATTTTAAACATAAACATTAGACCTTAAAATGTATATAGACATTGGCATAGTTTGTAAGAAGTGACTACAGTGAGCTACATAGCAATATCAAAAAAAAAAAAAAAGAATAAAGAAAACTAAAATCAGCCTTAAAAATTTAAGATATATATGTACCCATACATACTTTTTATTATATATTAAACATTAAGATATATACATTTTATTATGCACATAAAATCTCAATATTGATTAAAAAAACTTGTCTAGGAATTCCATTTATACTTTAGCTCTTGCTGCCTGTGCACGTGTGCGCATGACCAGATGAAGGAAAGCACGTGTCCGATGCACTGTCAGCGGCAGGCTCTGTGGATTCAATGATTTACTTGGTACTATGTGGAAACACAATAAAACATTGCAAAGTCATACTTTATCAATCACCTGTGAAGAGGGAAACTCGGCCCAGCATCTAGAGCCTAAGGGCTCTTAAAGTAAGTTGCGGATTACCCTTTTTAATCAGGATATAGGAAAGAGAATGATTTCTTTCAAGTATGAGCACTTGAGAGTTTCCAGTATCAAGTGGCAGCCCACACAGGTCTCAGAAGCCAGTTCTTCTCTCTTAAAGAAGTTTCTGTGCATGTACTAATGTACATGCTGATGCTTACATGCTCTTGAATACAGACTATTATAAGGGCCATAAAGAAGAGATCAGTGAAAAGAATTTCTTACAGAAACAGGCATTACCCTGGGAGACAGTTTTAGGCTGGAAGTAATAGAAAGATAAAATAGAAAGGTTGTGCCCTTTATTCTTCATCTCCCTGAAACTTGATGTCTTACTCTTAATGTAAATCATTCTGGCCAAAATATAGACTTAAAAAAAAAAATAACTCCAGACTTGGGAGAAGTGTGTGGGTGAGTAGGTAGAGGGGACAGGGGAGGAAAGTTCCGTGGGCAGAACTCTGACTACACAGAGGTATCAACTTTTTCTTTGGAACAAAATTTAGTTTATGTGATTTACTCTTCAAGACTTCTATCTATCTATATCAATTCACTCTACGAGCTCCTCAGTTAATTCAAAATATTTTGGAATTAAGAAGTGCAGTTTAAATAAGGTCTGAAAGTCTGTTAATTATGTTCCATTGTTACATTTATGCATTTTCGTCTGGCTGTCAATGAAAATGCCAAAGGGACTTGATGGATGCACCTCACAAAATTGACACTTTAATCTCAGTAGCATCCCAGTTACTACATAAAATAATTAGTGTGATTACTAAGTTATTCATTATCAGACTTTCCTTTTAACTGTTTCATTCGTTACTAATTACCCTGTTTTCTGCCTGCTAGTTCACTCATTTTCGTACTAACTTGCCTTTAATTCAATTCTTTGTGACTTAAGTTTCATCAACTCACACAAAGCAATGATGAATGAGAATTATGACCTCTCCAATTTTGGCCCAATTTATGGGATGGCAACACTTACTTCATGATAAACTACACATGTAACAGACTAAAACAATAGTCCTTCACAAAGCTATGATCTAGAGCAGTGGTTCGCAACTTTCCTAATGCCACGAACCTTTAATACAGTCCACAGGAGTTGCGATCCACAGGTTGAGAACTGCTGATCTACAGTATCCCCACAAATATACAAAATGTAAGTTTTTCCTAAATGAATCTAAGGACTCACATGAGTTCTGACTCACTCTTTTTAACTGACACATAAACATTTTGTTGTAATATAGTGTTACAGTATACAGCATACAACACAGTGTTATACAGTATATTATGTGGCATAATATAGCATGTTATACAATAGGCATTTTAAAAGAGCTAACAATAGACTGTATATATTTCACAATTATCTTCATATGTAACCTAATTTGTTGCCCCCCGACCGGTGGGAGGCAGCGAGCTGGGGAGTTCATGATCGGCGTATGAAAGGGGAAGACAAACAAGACAAAGACAGACACACTTGGAAAGGGACTGAGCCGAAGCTGTTTATTGTAGTAGGTAGGGGTTTATATAGGTTCAGTTAGTGGGGCAATGAGGGGTACTTCTAATCATGGTTATCTATGTAGTCCTGGTTTGTGATAGGCTAGTATTGTTAGGATGCGGTAGGAAGGAGGTGGAGAGTGATATGAGTAAATTTCTTTGGAATGTGTGCACGTGTTAAACGCCTCTGTTCTTTTGTATCGTTTCTTTTAATCAGTAAGGTCGTTTGGCACCTCCTTCTAAGATGTACTTACTCTTGAATGTGCTGTAAAATAGTTGCTAGCCCTACACTAATTTTTCTAATCCTGTTTCTTCCTGGGTTTTTCCCAATGAATCATAATAATTAACCTCTTGGTATCTTTTTTTTTTTTTTGACGGAGCCTCAAGCTATCCCCCTGGGTAGGGTGCCATGGCATCATAGCTCACAGCAACCTCCAACTCCTGGGCTCAAGCAAGTCTCCTGCCTCAGCCTCCCAAGTAGCTGGGACTACAGGCAGCCGCCACAACGCCTGGCCATTTTTTGGTTGCAGCCATTATTGTTGTTTGGTGGGCCTGGGTTGGGGATTTGAACCCACCACCTTAGGTGTATGTAACTGGCGCCTTAGCCACTTGAGCCACAGGCGCCAAGCCAACCTCTTGGTATCTTATATTCTAGAAATTATTTCATGTGCTTATTAAAACTAGTAATCCGGTAAATTTGAGTTGAAAGAAAATCAGGTTCTATTTCAAACTGAAGAGAATATGAAATTCAAACTAAAAAGTTGTATACTTACGGTCAAAACCTGAGAATGATAGTTTGGACATGGCTGAGAGGATACCAATGGATGGGAAAGAGTGATAAATATAATTATTTAGAGTAAAATACTTTAGCTGATCTTTGAAAGAAAAAGGAAAGTCCTGGCAAAAACTGCATTAAGCCAAGCCAGGATAAATTCATCTCAAACTGGCCCTATGTGTTTTAATATTCTTTTGCATTTAATTTGTTATTGTTTTATTGTACTTTTAGACATTTCTACCATAGTAGAAAGACACAGCAAAACATACTCGAAAGGGAAAATTTTATGATCTCTTTAAACCATAATTTTTTAACTAGTAAAACTAAAAGTTCAAGCATGGCAAAACAAGACATGCTTGGCTAGATGAGCATTTGATGTTGTGACCATTAGGAATTTTGAAAGACAATGTATGACACAGAAAATGAATTTGGCACATCAAGAGAGATGTGAATTCCAGTTCCAAGACCGCAGCGAGAGGTGCAGTAATGCCGAGCAAACCAGTCTTCCTCTGTGGTGTTTCACCTGCTTCCTCAACAAAGCGGGGCCTCATACTAGGAGATCTTCAAATTTACTTTCAGTTCCAAAACTCTGTAACTTCAGGATTGCAAAACTTGTATTCTGGTGCTTTGGATCTTGCTTTACAATTTTATCTCACCCTAGAAAGCTGACATCTGTGGCCACCCAGTGCCGTGGGGAGGTGAGCAGCCAGGACTGGTGATGATCCCCAGAAGCCGTGAGATGTCACTGGACAGGTCCTGCCATCAATCCACCTGAAGAACTTCCTGGCTGGAACACCTCATGTGACATAATCTTGTAGAGTCAAAATGGCTCTTTTGAAAATGATATGAATTGTACGTAACTCCGAGTGTAACTAGTGATCGAATGGGACAGTGTGACCGACATGTCTGGCACATAGGAAACAACCTATAGTTTTTTCTTCCCCGCTTTTTTCCCAGGTTGGACTAACAGAAGTATCTTGGACCTAAAAGACTAAATCATAATTAAAAAGCTGAAAAATGGCAAGTTTTAACTCTCCTGTGAAAGTTCAACTGTTTGTCATCAACCTGGCATGTATTTCTAAGTCCCAGATTAATCTCTCTTCACAACAACGTTTAAAGGAGAGTGAAACAGAGAATGCAAATGGAAAATCTATAGCAACTCTAAATGTCTCTTTTGAATTTCTATAAATGCTTATTCCTAAAGATTCACTCATAATTTCAGTAATTAGTATAAATGATCTAAATTGGAGCATTTTTGGCTCACTGACGATAGCTACCACTACTCTGGGTATTTATTGTACGGACTGCTGCAAACCACTTCTCCTTTCCCTCCCCTCAGGAACATTCATTTCTTCTGTTGGTAGCAGAGAAAGTAGTTGCTCGGCCACTCTGCTGGCAGAGAATGGCTTTAATTTCTCATTGACTTTAAATGGAATGCATCAGGAGCAGACTCTATTCAGTGTCCCTGTTTACTCATTCCTCATATTTGTGCATCTACAAATATACGTATGTGTCTTCCAGTATCTTCCGTGTAATTATTTAATGCATATACATCACACACGCATGCATATACTTACACAAAGGTGATGCTTAAGAATAAGTTACTGTATCTAGAGGTATAGATTTCATTTGACACACACTGTCAACACCTGATACACTGTCCTAGTTTGAGGAATCCTTCTCAAAGGGGCCTGAACAAATTCCAATCTGCAGTATCACGTAAACTCATATGGAAGGGATTATCATTTTTTTAATGAGTGGTGCTCTGACCCCTCCATTCAAGGTCAAACTGTGAAAATGTTAAAGTGACTCACAAGGCATGAATATGCATTGCACACACAGATACATATACACCAATCTTTGTTTTCATATAAGGTACTGGTGTGGCAGAGATTTCTCATTAAAGGATATTTTCTGTGGTTGAAGTCTGTTGCTAGCTTATCAAAGCACCTGTCTGCTTTTACAACACATATGGCATTCAATCCGGAATGCCACATGGGTATCACTTTCTGGATAGGCTTTGGCACTCTGAGACACACCCCCAGGATCTGTCCCTCCTGAATTAGATTACCAACTTGCAATCTGTTCCAGCCATATCCAAAAGGTTTCCATGCAGAGTGGAAGGTCTGTTTCCTTCCCGAGAGTGACTCTTGTTACACCACTGCCAAGTTGCAGCCTCTGTCTTCTCTCGCCTAGGTCGCTGCACTGGTGCTCTGATTGGCCTGTTGGGATCTACCTTGCCTGTCTCAAATATGCTTGCCACATCACTGTCAATTCTGACCAAGCCTCTCTCTCTCATACAAGTACTTGGTGGCTTCCTCCAGCCTGGGGATAAACTGGGAACTACAGACATGGCACAGACGCCCCATGGTGTTCTGTCTTGTCACCCCTTCCCCTTGGTCTCCACTCCAGCCATACTGGGACACTCGCAGTTCCCCAAATGTGTTTAAGTTTTCTTGCTCTAGGTCTCTGCACACTTTGTGGCTGCTGTCCAGACGGTTAGCCTTCCCCCTCTGCCTCTAGAGTTTCACTGGGTGAACTCCCTAAGTGCCAATGAGGCCACGACTCCCTCTAATAATCGTTCCCTGACACGGCCCAACCTTTCCTCAAGGACTTGTCATACTATGTCATAATTGCTGGGTTAGTTCTTTGAATCTCCTGTAAGATTTTCTGATAAATTCTTTGAGTTTAAAGATTATATCTTATTAGCTATAATATCACTAGCAGAATACTTGGCACTTAATAGAACCTAATAAATGTTTTTTAAGGAATTAACAAAAATAATTAAGTTTAGTTTTGACACAAATCATGTGTACATGAAATGTGTTTAATTAAAATGTCAGCAAATGAGAAATAGAAAAACCTCAAACCTCTCTATAAAAATTTTCATGAGCTCTTCTTTTTTATAAAAACTTTAAAATTCATTTTCATGTGATATCCTTATTGACTGATCACATCAATAGAAGTGAAACAAGATAAATAAATAATAATCTTTAGCATTTTCTTTTATTTCAAGGGACGCAAACATGAGAAGTTCGCCTTCTTCCGAGCCTTTGCTGTTTACTCCCATATAACTCAGTTAGCTACCCTATTCGAATCACTCCACTTACTGTTCTGGTTACCTACCACTGCAAATTATTCAATTTTTCCAAAATTTAATAATGTAAAAAGTGATGACTGTATTTTATCATCATCTCTCATGGCCCTGGGAGTTGAGCAGGTTCATGAAGTGTAGGTCAGATCCTGGGGCTGGAGTTACTCTGACTTCATGCTCATCCACACGTATCCTGCTGTCTGCGGCCATTCACGCCAGCCTCAGTGGAAACGCTCCGCGGCCTCTCTGTGAGCAGCGGCTTCCTCACATGCTGGCCAAGCTCCGAGGACAAGCCAGGAGCCTCATAAGCCTTCCTAACACTGTCTCCGAAGCCAGCAATTCCATTTCCCCTGCATTTTACTTTTAAGAAGGAAGTTTGGAAAGCCAGTCGATATTTAAAGAGAAGAGAATTAGACTCTACTTCTAAGGGGAGGAATGCCAAAAAATCCATAGGCTTGATTGAAAATCACATTTACCTAACCTCTAGGTTCGGAGCATTCTTTCAAGCTGGCAAATTCCACGTTACTTACGGATCTCACCACAGATAAAAGTTTAGTTGGCTGCTGTTAATACACCTCTGTGTGTATATTCGGTTTGTATCCGAGAAGCAGCTCAGCACGTTGCAGAATCAGGTGTTCACCAGCATTCCTAATCAGGCGTCCTTGGGTACATGGACCTGTCAGGCTGGATCTGGGGGCAGGTCGCTGTGCGTCCTGTGCGTGGACGTGGAGACGCTCGCTCCACCCTGCGGACGCTCGCCCCGCTCCACCCCACCCCCATGCTCTGCCCGGCTCCGCTGTGAACACCTGGTAGTCTCGTCGCGCTCCTACTTCTTGTCCCTGTTGGAGCTACTCTCATGTGTGGGAAAGGCTTTAAAATGCGTCCTATCTCAGGAAGAAAAAATTTTCCTAAGCTGAGACTCACTTTTCTGAATCAAAAGTGGTAGATTCTATGTGGAAATGTATGGTTGGAATGATGAAATGTTTTGAAAAAAGATAGTGGTGATTATTGTACCATATTGTGAATTTATTAAATGCCACTGCATTGTATGCTTAAAAATGCTGAAAATAACAAAGTATATTATATTTTTAACTTTTTAATGTAATGATTTAATTTTTAAATGAATAATGTTATATAGTAGAAACAATTGAATTATATGCCTTACATGGATGAATTGAATGGCATGTAAATTATATCTCAATAAAGTTATTAAAAATGTTCAGGATGTGGACCTTTTACTGCCACAATTCTCGGCAAAGAGGCTTACACCATACTAATTTAACATTGAAAGATACATGACTATATCCTGGAAACAGTATATCTGAAAACAGTGATTCTGAAATATGTACTTTGCTGGTCTGGGTTACTTGAGTACTTTATGTCACCTTTTTGTCTCCAGAGATTTCTGATAGGTACTTTGTGGTTTTGCTTTTTTTTTCTTGGACAATTATCAGAAGCTCTCTAAGCCTAATCTAGGCACTATATCTATGCTCACAATAAATGAATATCATCTATATAAGCAAAGGTCAGGCACTGTTCTTAACTTAAAAACAAAGAAATCTAAGCCAGGCAGTGAATTTTTATAGGTGACTTTTGCAGAAATTATTTCCAATTCTGTACATAACCTTTTCCTCTGTTTTATTTCTAATGACTTCTATCATTATAATTCTTAGCTCCCAACAGAAAATGTGGGAGTCAGGGAAAAATACATTGAGAACAAAAACTAAAAAACAAAACAAAACACATGGGTGTCAAATTTTGTGTTATGGTTTGTTTTCATATCAGGCTGGACTCAAAGAATTTTTTTAAAAAAATAAAAAAGCTGCCTAATACAACCTCCTAGGTAGGAGGCTCAGTACAAACTTTTCAACTTCCTGGCATAATAGATGAAGTGTGACTATGGATCCCAAAATCACAAGTCTCAGCCCCTATTTGAATTCTACTTTCGTCCAGTTCAGCCCATCCCTCCTTTCAGAGTCATCTGCCTTCAATCCTTTCTGCAGCTAGAGTTCAGCTTGTCAATGAGTAGAAAAAAATTAACTGTTTTGATGAATCTAAATAGGCCTTTTCTGTACCTAACCATGCCTGTTGAGAACATATAGTAATTATGTCATAAAACCAAGCTGCAGACTGTAAATTGCACTATTATGATCATCATACAGTCCTAAATTGGGTCTCTAGAAAGTAAAACAAGTAAATCAATGAAATTTCTAAAGATAAAAACCTCCAGATGTTGTAAACAGACATTAACTATGCAAAAAGAGTGTTTTAATTAAATGACCAAAAATCTAGGTTATCTAACCAATGTGTCCCATTTTACTATTTTGCAAACATACTGGTTATACCACATTTATGATTTCTTAGTTCTGCTCTCTAGAATTGTGAAAAGTAAATCACAATGTGTGTCCCAAGACCTAGAGGGCAGGCACGGTAGAGTGGCTGTACGTTTCCCATAGTCTGGGTGATTCTGTCATTCATAATGTCTAGGAACCACAGATATGGAATAAATAATCCTTGGGCTTGGGAAAATACTTTCTTATCTTCAGAATCACAGTTGGTAATGATACTCCAATCTACATTAGCCTCAGCTGATTATACCCCAATTGTATTAGTAAACAATATACTTAACCTGCACACTCTACGTGGAAAGTAAGTGCTCCCCACATACAGTAAGCGTGCTCTTTCCTGTAAAAATACTGTGCTGTGTTTGCCTCTTTTATTTTTTTAATTGATTGGGATTCATTGAGGGTACAAAGAATTAGGTTACATTGATTGCCATTGTTACGTAAAGTCCCTCTTATAATTGTATCCCACCTCCAAGAGGTGTGCCATATTCCATGCCCTCCCATCTCCCCTAATAAAAAAGAGGGGATGTTTGCCTCTTTTTTATGTAACTAATGGCATGTCCTGATGAATTCCCCAAAACAAAGGTAATGATGCTTTTACTGATAAAAACCAAAACTACAGGAAACTCCACAACTCAACAGTAGAAACTGTCTTGGTGAAATGCAAAGAAAAACTTATTATGGTCATTACATTGTCTCTGCAATAAGAAATAAAAAAAAAGAACAAGAAACTAAAGTCGGCTCGGCACCTATAGCTCAACCAGCTGAGGCACCAGCCACGTACACCTAAGGTGGCGGGTTCGAATCCCCAGCCCGGGCCGCCAAACAACAATGACGGCTGCAACCAAAAAAAAAAAAAAAAAAAATGGCGGGGCGTTGTGACGGGCGCCTGTGGTCCCAGCTACTTGGGAGGTGGAGGCAAGAGACTCGCTTGAGCCCAGGGGTTGGAGGTTGCTGTGAGCTGTAATGCCACGGCACTCTACCCAGGGGGACGGCTTGAGGCTCTGTCTCAAAAAAAAAAAAAAAGAAAGAAACTAAAGTCAAAGTGTTCTCTTGTTTTTCAGTATCTCCCAAGGACTGCTTTCTAATATTACAGAAACTGGGAGAGGATTCTCAGCCTTATCAAACCTCTTTCCTCTTTTATTATAAATATTTAACATCCTCTGTATTATTCTGAAAATAATTTGATAGATAATATCACCTGCCAGTACATACAATTTCAAAGAATCAATGTAATGTTGTGACACGTAAAAGAAAAATAAGAAGGCTGTAAGATATCACGAAGCAATGTATGGTTCATATGGAAACTCTGGAGAACCGCGCGGGAACGGGAAATGAAGTGGTTGTGTCTGCAGCCCCTAGAAATGCCTGCAATGACAGGGCTACAAAAGTCTACTGAGGCAGGTGTGTTCTCGGCCACTCAAATTGTATTATGACAAGTGCTGTAATGGGATGTCCTTTGATATGATAAACAATTCTTTTAAAGTTATGAACAAAATACAGTGCAGTCTTCCCTAGAATTAAGTAATATTTACCTTCTAGGTAACTTCAGTATACATTATGATCTTGCAAAAATCAACTTTGTGTTTAAATGTAGAAAAAAAGGTATGTTCTAGGGCAGCGCCTGTGGCTCAAAGGAGAAGGGCGTTGGCTCCATACGCCAGAGGTGGGAGGTTCAAACCCAGCTTTGGCCAAAAAAGCCCCCCAAAACAAAAAAGGTATGTTCTAATCTAGACACAGAATATTAAAGGAGGTGATTCTAATTCACAAAATACCTGATGTGATATTTCAAAATCCTGCAAAAATTAAGGCAATTTTTATCATGCTGTTTTGCTGTTCAGTGTTAGACAGCTGGCAACGGAGAGTCACTTCTCATAAGTGGCTGTCTTTCCTTCAACCCTGTGATGCCATAAATGCCTTCACAAGTTTCCAAAACATCCTTTGGAAAGAAGTCCACTCACTAGTACAACCATGTAGTCTTCAGGGAGGCTAGTGTCACAATGTTGCCATGTCCTGCATTGACTCGTCCCTCAGCCGCACTCTGCTCATGGCCTCCGTCATTGCTCTCAGCCTTGGAATCCCCACTGCCCCGTCAGATGCATCAGGCTGGCTCCTGTATGTCTTTTCACAAACCCTGTGCATTTCTAGAGGACACTACCTCCCCATCACGGAGCTGCCTAAGTATCAAGAAGAACATCCCCAAGAATTTCCTCCTGACTGGGAACCGTAATTCTCCCTGTGGCTCCCGCAGGTCTGTCTGGGACCAGACTTGATCCTGACCTTCACACCTTGTGCACTTTCTTCCACTTTCTGACACACACACACACACCAACAAGATCATTTTGTTCCCTCATCAGAAGATTCTTACCCTTTTATTTCTGAGATCACACTCTTGTGAAGATGATTCATTCTAATTCGGATGTTCTGTTTCTTCATAGGTTTGAATTTAGTTTCCCAAAGTAACATATCTGTGCCTCCTCAGGGACTGTCAAAGGGATTAAATCCCCCTTCCCAGTAAACTTTTAACAAATAAGGAATTAAATAATTGAATCTAGGATATTGGTGACCTGGACTAACCAGAAATTTCTGCCCAGAGACACACCCTTCCAGGAAGTGCAGCCGCAGCCTTCCCCTAATGTTACCCGCGCAGGCCCAGGAAAGGGAGCTTTGTTAAGCTGCAAACAAAACTCCACAACTCAGCATGTTTGGAGTGTTCCATATTTTTATTCTCTCGCCTCCCTAGTCCAACATATAAATATAAAAAATTCATGGAAACTGAAGAAAAAGAAAAACACTGCTCTCTGGACTCGTTTAACCTTCCCGTGACTAAGCCTGGGACAAATTCTTCCCTAGAAGAGAATCTGGTGGTAGTGAGGTATGAAGAGGCCAGGAACAGTTAACTCCACAGCTGTGCTTCAAGTTATCACGAGGCATAGTCAAGATCATCGCTGCGATTTAGCAAGACCACTTTTGGAAAAGTGCCTTGGTCATAAAATTTTTGTTAGCTATTTTTAATGGGTTTTTTTTATGACTTTGACAAGATAAAGCAAACCTATTTTTTAAAGTATTGTTTTCCCCTAAGTTCCTTCAGTTATTTTCCTACTTTTTCTGGGGAACGATTTCTGTGCCTCAGCTCCCGTAACAAACACACTCTCATGCTCACACACCTTTGTGGGTGAAGACAAGCGGTGACAAGTCTCACCGTTCACTGCCCGTGTCCTGCGATTTGAGTCTGTGGACACCATCTGTGTGTAGCTGCTGCCTGCTGGCATGAGCAAGTGTATTTCTTAATCTGTTTCACACAATAACTGCCCGAAGAGAGATCACTGTGTTTTTCCCTGATTTTACTAAAGAGGCCTGTGCTTTTCAGGGTGGAGCTTAGAAAGGAAAGCAGCAGGAAAGAGAAGTCCACTTAATGAAAACACAACCCACAGCTCAGAGTTTCACACTTCAGGGAGCCCTGCAGCTCTGCCCTGCCTGCTTTCCAGAGGTATAGAACCTTCCCGCCAATGTTGTAGGCACAAGTTCACAGGATATTAACGAATGAAACATCTCATTACACGGCATTCTACTCAACTGAGTTATCAGGGGACGAAATAAAAGATTCCTGTTCATCTTTTCCTGTTAAGCCCGGCCATCTATTATGGAAATTACATCCCTCCTAGGTGTTTTGTTCAGAGGTGTAGAGGTGCCCATAGTAATTATAGTAGAGGTGCCCATAGTAATTATAATTATTATATATTAAAAAAGTCTAGGATGCGCCGTGCATAACACTTCACTCTTTGTTTGTATGATTTTACTTCTAACTCTCCAAGACAAGTGGAATTAAGTGAAGAAAGTGTTTTAGGGTCTCTATTGCCTTTCAATTGCATCTTCCTTGTAACAAATTAGGCTTTTAGTACACCTGGAATATTAACGCTTAGCCTGATAACATCTACAAGGCAATACTTTAAATTTTGTGTATCAGTTTTAGAGTCACATTAAACTTATACTCAATTGCTTTAAACAAATTTATTATAAATCTTGATATAATATTTCAATACTTTGATTTGGTTGATTAGATATTTCATTGGGGCCAAACTGTTAGACTATATCTCTTAACATAAGCTACATGAAATGCAAGCAATAAAATAATTGTTTCATTTCTTAAATAAAAATCTACAGTGACTTTTTTATTGTTAAGAGTAACACGATTTTGCCTAAAAATTTCACTTATAAATGTAAGTGAAATAGACTTACCATTGTATGATATTTGAAGTGCTTTAGTCCATGCTTTTGTTTTATTTTGTTTTAGATATGTTCATCCAATTAAAATTATAATGATAAATATTTTTAAAATAAGCATATGTAAGAAAAATACTTGAAACTTAAATTCTGGACATTACTCAAGGGTAGTAATAATATGGAAACTTCAATAAGGGAATTAAAAACTAAGTAATAAAATATATTTTCTAGTCTCTAAAAGCTCATTTACCATTCAAAAATCATTTTTAGGATGTTTACTTTATAATGCTGACGTGTCATATTATATCCTTTGGCATTATCATTAAGCCTTTTTGTAGATATTGTTTGCAAACTATGAGTTAGTTCCGCTACTGAAAATTTTGGAAAAATTCAAGCTAAGTCTATAATCATAGTGGAAATAATGGCAAAATGGTACAGTACTGCTCATTTCCAGAGTTTAGAATGGTGAAAATAGCTTCCCTGGCGTGCTCCACCTTCCAGAACTTTGCCTAGATCCACCACAACAGAGGATTTTTGTCTCTCAGCTCCTCCCCAGTTCATGTGGACATACATGGAGGACCTTGAATAAGAAAGCAGTCATCAAAATCTCCATCTTAATGTTAATCGTGTGTTAAATCCTGGAATCTATTAATGTCTTTATAATTGATTATCTGTACACAGCCTTCAATGTCTAAAGACAATGGAATGAGTTTGTCTTACCTGGGGTCCCCCAAGGGCAGAGACCCTAAAAGGCTGTGCACAGGTAGATTCACATTACAATACCAGGCTCCAGGACGAGAGGAGTACAGGGCAGTAACACAGAAGGAGGGAAAGCGGTTCAGGAGCACGTGGCTGCGTGGCTGCTGTTCCCGGGCACTGGTGGGTAACCTCACCCTGGCTGCTGAAGCATGTTATGAAATGGATCTCTGAACCACCCACACAGGACAAAAAGAAGCCTCATTATCACAAGCTTCTGCCTCCCCTCGGGAACATCAGTGCCCTCACACTTGCAGGTTACATCTGGGTAAATTCTAGTTTGGGGGTTTGGGTTTTTTCCTCATTATATCCTATGAAGTAGTTTCAAAGAAGTCCTAGGATGAGAAGCAAGAAGTTTGACTACACAAGCTACAGTGATGTCCTCTTGGGTTACACATGCAAAATCTGTTGAAACCTCTACATAACTAATCACCACTGTGGTGACTGAAGTGGAGATAAGAAAGTTTCGAGTAATATACAAGAAGGCTTAAATACAATTTATCAATGATCCCATTTCTTTCTTTCTTACCATTACGTAAAAGTCCATTTAAATCACAGACATCAATTGCGAAAAGATTCAATAGCATTCACGTCATAGTAACTGTACAACTTATATAAGAAGCCGTGGCAAATAATTAAACCCTGTTGTGTGTAAGGCACATTATTAGTGTAACAGAACTCATACCATAACATCATTTAATGCCATACGAAAGAGAAGGTAGTATACTAACTCATGAGGGCTGAGAAAGCAAGATCCTCTCATCAAGGGCAACATTTTTTCTGTAAGTTTTTCACTTTACAGAAATTATTGAGCTTATAATATTCTGCTTAAAATGAGAAAATATAGTTAAACCTATTCTGGTCTCTTAAAGATTTTTTTCTCTTACACATTATGAGGGTTTTAATTTTTTTGAAAGAGTAAGAAAGCAAGAGAAGACGAGGGAAAGAGAAAATGGAAAAGAGAGAAAGAGCCAGAGAGAGTTTGCAGAAAGACAGAAAGAGATTGATTACAGATTCTGGCTTTGAATTTTTTCTTAAAAAGAAAAAAAGTGTTGAACATGAAATGGCGCTCTGAAATACTTTCCAGTCCATTCTGTTTCTTCTAGAAAGTAATAGTTGGATTGAAATGACACTTTAGAAGATATTTCATTTCTTGGCATTTAAAATCAATATTTTTCTTGCTGTCATGAATATTTTTTTGGAGGAGCCTTGGCAGCTATTTTTGTTCATTGTAATTGTGGGTGTACCACAGGTGAAGATGGAACACCTTTCTCTCATTATTAAGAGCTTAGTAGCCCCGAGCTAAAGGCTGTGATTCTTCATGTCACCACTGTGGTGGCAAATAAGAATTCCCATTTAGTTTCTAGTAACCTCATTTGTCAAGAGGACTGTATTTTAAGCCTATATAGATTTAAGGCAAATAAAAATCAGACAGCTAAATGCCTCTTTGGTCATAAATTGCATTCGTCCATTAGAGAGAGTTAAGCTAATAGGATATTAATTTTGCAGGTATACTAACCTATTCAAATTTCATTTTAAAAATATGTGAAAAGTTAATTTAATTTTTAAATTGGTTCTCCATTAGTGATAGTTTCAATGTGCTGCTAATGTAAAAAAGTACTTATATGAGCCACATCCCAAGCCAGGGAGATTTCAAATTCCCTAAACTTTACTGAGGACATGAAAATGAAAAATAACATTAGCAGAGTGTTCTGCATGGCAGTTTAAAAAGGTATTTTAAGTAAAAGCTTTGAAATTGTTCTCAAGTCTGTCTTTATGCTTTCAATTTTATCTTGAGTTGATCAAGAATAAAAAAAAAAGGTCATGCTTTGAGAAACCTTAAATCAGTCTCAATTTTGAAATGACAAGGCTTTCAAGCGAAGTGACTGAACCCCTCAGAGAGGGAGGCACGCACACAGGGTCTCTCTGTGCCTCAAATAAAGTTCAGCTTCTTACTAATGCAGCCATTTTGTTACTCACTTAGCTTTTTAAATTCGTTTTCAATTCAGATCATTTTTGTTTATTTCCCATTATCTTGCCTTCCACCTTAAAATACTGGATGTTAGCTTCATATGTAGTATCAAATGCAATGAAAAATTCAGCAAAACCTTAAACTTACCAAAGATGCAACAAACACTTGGCAAAGCCCTCCTGACCTCCTCTCACTGCAAGTGGACACTGAACTTCTAAAAATAATTAACATGCATAGGAGCCTCAGAAACATCATTTCTTCATGCCATTTCAACACAGGTATTTCATATTTCTCAGAACCTATCAGGTTTCGCTTAAATTGCCCAACTTTCCATGATATCAAACCAATTTTCATGTTGCCAGTCAATATTTTTAAATGTTTTTTGTTGACCAATTGATGAACATTCCCAAATAAAATTTTATATTGTGTTTTCTAACTAGTATTATTACCTATTCATAGAATCAAAAGTCTAGAACCAACGTCGTAGCTTAGAATTTATAGGAGAAAATCTATCACGTCTTGCACAATACATTAATGAACATTGGTGCAACATTTTCCATCATGGAAAGAATATCTATGGTTGACTTTCAGACTGCAGTATCCACAGAGGCCCCTCGACCTTGCTTTTGGAGCAAGACCAGGAACCACCATTTTTACCAGCCATAGGGGGATTCAACAACATTTGGTAAACTTAGGATTCTGATATGTTTAAATCACAGTCTACACTCCTTGAGTAGTAATCCTAGTACCCCTTTGATTCAGAAGTAATAACCATAAACTTCAGGAGAAACTGTAATTAGGTAGAATTTTGAATTTGTTCTGGTTCTATAAACTAGTACCTCATCAACAGACATTTTCAGGGGGACAGATCTTGAATGTAGACTCTACCTATAATTTTGATTTTTTACCATTAATAAGCAATCTTTATATTTCAAACTTTAACTGCAATAACAAAGCTAACATGAATTTTAGCTATATTGATAAAAATACAGTGTCCAGAAGAAGAGAGAATGCTTCTTACTATAAACTCTAAATGTCTCTGGGCATATTGCTTCTGGCTCTGCACTTCATGCTTCAAGAAAAGGGACGCCTTACACACATGCAAGGACAGCACCAGGGGAGTGGACATCACCTTGGTGGAGGCATCACTGGTGCTACGGGCTCCTGGGGAAGCAGGTCTGTTGTGTCCTCAGAGGGATTCTGCCATTGAAAATGCAGCTTAAAGATGCATATTATTAACAATTCATGCCAATCTGGGGTTTAGAATTGTAACTATTATAATATATAAATATATTTTTAAAATAATATATATTTTATTTCATAACATATATAATGTATTTATAATTTATACAATATATTATATGTATTTATAATATATGGTATATATTATATATAATGATATTTTATAATATATATTATATATTTTATATATTTCATGCACACAAACTTTATGGCTATGCTGTATATATCTCAAAGTGTTGTGGTACAAATCATAGTCTTTAGTTAGCTGATTAGGGAATATAAGGAATGTCTGGGCTTCAGGTTAATAATAATAATAATAGCTGATAATTATTTAGAGATTACTATATGCCAGTTAGTGTTCTATATGTCTTATATGTATTCACTCATTTAGTCCTGGTAAAAACCTCTGAAATAAATTTTGCTATTATTGTCCCAATTTTAAAGATAGAGAATGGTTAAGTAATTTCCCTTTGAGAGCTAGCAATTGGCAGAGCCAGGATCTGAACAAAATAAGTTAGACTCCCAAATCTAGTCTCATTTTCATTACTGTGCTCTACTGTCTCTAAGTAAGTATCTTATTAATTAACTTGATCTTCCTCAAAGGTATGCATGATGCTTTAACATGTCTTGAGTGAGTTGTAAGTGAGACTGAAATTAATACCCTCAAGACTGAACAGCCATTGCCTTCAGAGGACAGAGAGCTTGGAGTTAACTCATAAAAATGTGTGTTCTAAACAGAGAAATAATTCTAACTTGTAACCATGGTAATGTTATCAAATGCACACTGGCATTATCTTTAAATTATCACGAGATTGAATTATAAGTTCCTGTGGACAGTTACAAGTGCTATAAGTTGTTGTGAGTAAATCTTCACTTCTCCAGAACTTTAGCAAATTATGTAAAACCACTAGGTTTTCACACTAGGCTTGTGTAAGTAGTGATTCCTCATGGATATCAAGAGAAGGGGTAAGTGCCAATGTACAGAGTGGTAATCATCCATGCAAAATAAACTTTGGAAATTAGGCCAGTTCAGCAAAGACAGTTTCCAACCAGGGAGAAGCCAGAAGGCTGGAGACTGCACCCTGCACCTTACCTGCCACATTCAGCACCAGCTCTCCAGAAAGTGTGGGAGGGATGCAAAAGCTTCTCTTGTTCTAAAATATAGTTGTAAAAGGACAGAGTGCTTTAATTGACTTCCAAGTTACATCTTTAATTAAATTTATTCTTAAATGAAGTGAGAAGCCTCAAGAGATACAGTGCTTCTAGTTTCTGAAAGAAAATTCAACAGATACTTGACATGCTGAAAACTTTATCCATATTATTTCTAAGATTCTAAAATTCTATAGATAAAGGAAAAAATTTGTGTTCTTTGGTGTCATTTAAAACAAACATGAAAATTGCTTAGACCTATGGGGAGGATTCCAATTCTAGGAGGAGTTGATGGTCATGTCATTTCATTGAGGAAAATTTCATACCTGATAAAGCATTTGTTTGAGAGTCGACAGAGGCTTGGAAAAAGATCTTCCTCATTAACAATCAGTGTGAACTTTAGGTTCCTATTTTTTATTTTTATTATTTATTTATTTATTGAGACTGAGTCTCACTTTGTCACCCTGGGTAAAGTGCCATGGGGTCACAGCACACAGCAACCTCAGACTCTTGGGCTCAAATGATTCTCTTGACTCAACCTCCCAAGTAGCTGGGACCATAGGTGCCTGCCACAATGCCTGGCTATTTTTAGAGATAGGTTCTCACTCAGGCTAGGGCTAGTCTTTAATCTGTAAGCTCAGGGCAATGCACCCACCTCAGCCTCCCAAGTGCTGAGAAGAGGCATGAGCCACCACACCCTAAACTTCAGTTTTTAGTGAAGACATAGTAATGCCATATAAACATAAGTATTTATATTACCTCATTTTAATTAAAAAATGATAGAATCTATAATTATTTCAACTCTAGCTTAGGGTAAAACAATGAATAGTTTCTATAGAGAAAGACTGTCTGTGTAGTACAAATAATTTATTTAAACTTAGAAATGAAGTTATACAGAGAATCAAAGTTCTAAAAATATAAGCACTTTTACAAATTCTGAGAGGAGAAAGAAAGAAAGAAAAAGTAAGAAAATATTTAAAAAACATTGATTATTGGTTAATCAAAGTCAATTTTTAAAAGGAGTCATGACACTTCTTTTGAGGAGTAAATACCGTACAAATAACAACCTTAAAAAAGGAATGCTGGCTGAAAGGATTAGGGTAACTTTTAATTGGAGATATGAAAATTAGCACATACAGAAGGAAACACTCCAAACCATAAGGTATTTGGAGGTTTTCTATGACAATGTGTATTTATAAGCCATTTTAGAATCTCTTTTTATTAAGACACAACTAAAAACATGAATAGGAGAATGTAGAATATTTAGTAGCTTCAAAAATATATATCCCTCCTTTGTTTCTACTAATACAGTAAACTAGAGATCTTGGAAAACCCCTCAATGTAAAATACCTTAAAAATGAAGGCGATAAAAAGAAGTCACATATCCTTTCAGGCATGTGTTTGAGATTAAACAAAATAAGAAAAGCCCTTAGAAATCAAAAGCAAAGAAAAATGAAAACCAAAATAGCAGGATTATGCTGAAGTTTAAGGATGATGAAGCCATGAGGGCTAAAGAAGAATTGGGAAGTGGGAATTGACACACAAGTATGTGAAAACTAGGACTTTCCGAAGGCTATCCCATGTGCAAGAGTTCACTGAATCTTCAAAAATGGTCTCGTCACAAGTTTAGGGAATCAAGAGAATTTACCTGTGTGGAGTATTGGGATATAGGTTAAAATAGGCATCTCTTGATAATTGCCATCTTACCAACCATGGTTTCAGGTTTAAATATAAGCTATGCAGAAGATCAAGGAAACTCTAGTCAAAAACTTGTCTTAAAGTTGACCTGGAATTTTACTACCCAGGATACTGGGTAAAAGCAAACATTGTTTTCTCTCAAAATATGCTTTCAGTTGAAAGCTGCAGTGTTGCCAATGAAAATCCCCAGCAAAATTGCAAAATACACAATAAAACAGGTTAGCACAAATGAATCAAGAGATGTAATGCACAGTAAAAAGAGACCTATACAAAATAAAGGGCTGGATATAAAATATGAACTATATATATGCAAATAATAACATATGAATGTGTTTTCTGTTTAAAATGTGCAAAGAAATCAATATATGTATTGTGTAACAGTACAAAGCAAAGAATTATCAAAACAAAATAGACATAACAATGAAAGAACATCTTATAGAGTAAAAACTCAATGTGTACTAAAATAGATTACATATGCAGTTGAAGATATAATTTTAAATAAAATCAGCACAAAAAGAGGCAGAAACTATAAAAGAAGTTTAAAAAATATTGGGGGTGGCGCCTGTGGTTCAAAGGAGTAGGAGTAGGAGTATGAATATATATTTCTATCTCACATCCATACCAGACCTATTATCAAAGTATCAGATAGAAGCAGATATTAAAATATGTCTGGGATGATGCCTGTAGCTCAAAGGAGTAGGGCATCAGCCTCAGATGTTGGAGGTAGCAGGTTCAAACCCAGCCCCGGCCAAGAACTGCAACAACAACAACAACAACAAAACTGTATTAAAAAAAAAATATATATATATATACACACATATATATATACATATATATATACATATATATATATATATATATATATATATATATAGAGAGAGAGAGAGAGAGAGAGAGAGAGAGAGAGAGAGAGAGATGTCTGAAATGAGAAATAAAAAATGACTTGATGACCTACAGAGAAAGCAATTAGACCAATGGCAAAAACAGGATTGGAATTAAAAAAAAAAAGTGCAATGATGTCTTTAAAGTGCTGAAAGAAAACAATGTCAACATGGAATTGTATATCCAGCAAAACAAGTATCAGAGAAAAATTAAAATAAATAAATTTCAACATAACCTGAGTTTATAACTAAGGAATAGTCAGTGGAAGTCTTCTATGTATTTTAGAAAAAAAGAAAACCCAAAAAATATTTTAAAAACTGAGATGCAAAAAATGAAATTTTCAACAGAGAGACTCAAAAATATGTGGGTAAATCTGAAATTGTCATAACAATATTATAACATCTAATTTTTGAAGTTTAAAAAATAGATTTTACTAAAATAGTAACAAATAACAAGTATAACAATAGGAGGTGATAATGTTAGATAATTCTAGCATTTTTGGATTTTCTGAGAAAGATAATAGAGATTTCCACTTTAAATTGTGTTCAAAGTATATGTATTAAAATTTTTAAAAAGTTCAATAAAAGATAAGAAAGCAAGTGTCACAGATGAAAGAATATAATAGAATAAAAATAATAAATAGCTATCTAAAAGAAGAACTTACAAGTATAGAAAATACAAAATAAGTAAATATATAGTAATATGATTTTAAAATACAAATATACCAGTAATAACAAGAAATGTAAATAGACTACATTTCTCAGTTTAAAAAAATAGGAAAATTCTTGCTTTGTGCTATTTACAAGAATCATATAAGAAATGCAAAATCTGAGGTTTGAGCACAAGTATAACACAACCCAAGACAGGCACATGTACAAAAATATTATAGGCCAATCTCTTCTGGGTGGAGATGCAAAGGAATTCCAGAAGAAGAGTAGATCTAATTGTGAAAGACAAACTTATTAAAGAGTCTACATTTTAATATAGCAAAAAGTAGTCATGATGTTGGAATAGGAAAATATTTTTAAGGAAGTCTCAAGAGAGTGCTAATAATAACAATAAAAGACATATAAATTGAGTAATATAATCATTAAGGACCTGTTTGTCAGATAAGGTCATCAACAGAGAAAAACAACAAGCTTCAAATTAAAAGACATTTGTAGTGCACATATCCAACAAAAGCCTGTTACAACCAAAGAAAAACAGAGAAAATTAGAGAAATCAAATATTGATGGTAAAAGACCTGAAAAAGGAAGAATGACCCAAATTCCAGTAGACATAATTGCCCAGTATCATTAGTCAATAGGGAAAGAGCATTTTAAATCCCAGTCCAGAGCCTATGGGAACCTACTGGAATGGCTTAACAATTGTAAAACTGAACACAATTAGGAAGATGTTGAGCTTGAACATGAGTAAATTGGTATAAGCCTTCAGGAACATTTTCTTTTTCTCTCTCTTTTTTTTTTTTTTTTTAATATTTTTGCAGGTTTTTTTGGCCAGGGCTGGGTTTGAACCCACTACCTCTGGTATACGGGCCTGGCACCCTACTCTTTTGAGCCACAGGCGTGGACCCAGGAACACTTTAAGTATCTACTGACCTTACACATGCTCTGTTACCGACAGTTTTATTGTTAGGTAGAAAACCGAGAGTATTGCATTGATTTGAACACCAAAAGCATGTACCAAATATGTTCATAGAAGCACTGATCATAACACCACAAAACACAAATATCTATGGATAACAGAACTGATAAATAAATTGTGGCCTGGGCGGCACCTGTGGCTCAAAGGAGTAGGGCACTGGTGCTGTATGCCAGAGGTAGCAGGCTCAAACCGAGCCTTGGCCAAAAAACTACAAATAAATAAACAAACAAACTTTGGCCTTTAATGCTATGAATAGCGTAAAGTCCCAGAAACGAATAGTTCCTGCTATATACAACAACACAAATCAATCCCACAAATACTATATGAAGTTAAAGAAAAATACAAACATATATATACCGTATTATTTCAATAACATAATATTTAAAACCTTTAAAATTAGTCTACACCAACCAAGGTAGGAACAGAGACTGCCTTTGTTCTTTACTGAGAAAAGTTATATCTAGGAAGAGACAGGAGGCTGTCATTCTGCCTGTATCTATTGATCTGTATAACTATCATCACAGTGGGTTCACCTAGTGAAAGTCTGCAGGCTGTATGTTTGCGATTTGTACATTTAAAATGTAATTTGAGGGGGCAAGATGGCCAACAGCTACCAGCCTCTGACAGAAGCTCCCGTCCAGAGGGAAGGATAAAGTCCAGAAAACACCCAACAAAGTTGAAGACCAGGAGTCCAGCCAAGAAAGAAGAGTAATATCTGCAGGACATCTCTGCTGAGGCAAGCTGTGACTCCTAGAAAGCAATCTACAGCTACATAATACATCCCAAAGGAAAAGTGTCTGTCCCCTCCCACAAGAAAGTTGTGCTTTTCTCTTTGTTTTCTCTCTGTCTTCCCCTGTGAGATTTCTACAGGTGAATGATAAACTGAGGATCTATTATCTTACCCTATGTGTGAGAGATACAGACAGTGGGGTCTACTCTCCTGCAGGAACCCTGCTGGGAATCTGAACACCCTCTCACCAGGCAGAAAAATAGAATTAACGTCATTCTCACTGCCATTTTGAATTTCCAGTCCACCTTTCCCTCCTTGCCTGCAGAGACAGTGAGAGGAGACCCAAGACCAGTGTTCCTTGACCCCTGGGCCCTTGGCCAAGGGCCCTGTCCTGGTCCTGCATCCAGAGAACTGCCCCACCAGGCTGCTGCTTACTCCCCCACCTACCAGGAAGCCCCAGTAGTGTGCAACGAGGACTGACCCAGCATGGTGTCCCCCAAGAGGCTGCCGGTTGCTCCCCCACCTACTGTGAAAACCTGGTAGCATGCACTGAGGACTGATCCAGCTTCATTCCCAGCACTCAAGACCCAGTGGCCAAGATATGCCATAGGATGGTCAGTTGAGAGCGAACCACATTGGAGCAGCAGTACCCCAAAGCAAAGAGCAACAGACGCAGCAGTGGGAACAATAAGGCTCACACCCCTGAGGCTTTTCCAGGCAGACAGACTCTGTGTTTCTAGACAACCAGAGAAAGCCAGCATCTTCTGCAGTGGCAGTCACTAGCAGAATGGTTTGGGGATGGTTTTCAAACGGTTCAAATTCAGCATGGGGTGGAATAGGTGGAAAATTCTGGTAACCTGAACCAGAGTAGATCAACTCCCACAAGGAAGGATGGGGCAGATGCAATTGAAAATCCCATCCATAAACAGATGGCTAAGATGACAGAAATTGAGTTCAGAATCTGGATAGCTAATAAGATTAACAGATTTGAGGGATTTAGAATTTCAAACTATTCAAAAGCTGTCTCAAGAATTCAATTATTTCAAACCTAAAATGACCAAAGGTTTTGAAACACTGCGGCAAGAGATTGCAGCCCTCAAAGATCTGAAAAATAGAGTAGAATACCTCGGTAACAGAATGGAGCAGGCAGAAGAAAGGATCTCTGACATTGAAGACAAAGCTTCTGAATGTGCCCAAGAACTCAAGGATGAAGAGAGATGAGAGCAAAAATGGATCACTTTCTCAGAGAGCTCTGGGATAATTGAAGGAAACTAATATTCATCTTATAGGAATCCCCGAAGGTGACAAAGTTGCTTCACAAGGCACAGAGGCTCTTCTTCATGAAATTATGAAAGAGAACTTTCCAGACATTCCAAGAGATCCTTAAATTCAGATAGCAGACAGTTTCAGAACCCCAGCACAACTCAACCCGAACAAGAAATCCCCCAGGCACATTATAATTAACTTCACTAAAGTTAATATGAAAGAGAAAATTCTGAAAGCAGCTAGATGTAAGAAAACCTTAACCTACAAGGGGAAGAATATTAGAATGACTGCAGATCTCTCTGCTGAAACCTTTCAGGCTAGAAGAGGGTGGTCACTGACTTTTAACCTCCTAAAATAAAATAACTTTCAACCCAGGATCCTGTATCCAGCTAAAGTGAGTTTCATTTATGATGGAGAAATAAAATACTTTAATGACATTCACATGTTGAAGAAATTTGCTATAACTAAACCAGATCTCCAGGATATTCTTAGACCTATCCTCCATAATGAGCAGCACAATCCTCTACCACATAAGTAAACTCACACAGAAAATTTTGGTCAAATACCAACTTCCACATTGGCAAAAGGATTAAAGATGTCCACTGGACTTCCAAAAAATTCAATACCCAAAATTATACCAGGCTTATCAATATTCCCAATCAATGTGAATGGCTTAAATTGCCCTCTAAAGAGGCACAGGCTGGCTGACTGGATACAAAAACTCAGGCCAGATATCTGCTGCATACAAGAATCCCATCTTACCTTAAAAGACAAATATAGACTGAGGGTAAAGGGATGGTCATCTATATTCCAGCAAATGGAAAGCAGATAAAAGCAGGTATTGCAATTTTATTTTCAGATACAATAGTCTTTAAACCAACAAAAGTAAGCAAGGATAAAGATGGACACTTTATATTTGTTAAGGGTAATACTCAATATGATGAGATTTCAATCATCGATATTTATGCACCCTACCAGAATAAACCTCCATTTATAAGAGATACTGTAATTGACATAAGCAACTTTATTTCTCCCAGCTCCATCATTGTTGGAGATTTTAATATTCCTTTGGCAATGTTAGATAGATCCTCCAACAAGAAGATTAGCAAAGAAATTTTAGATTTAAACTTAACCATTCAGCATTTGGATTTAATGGGCATCTACAGAACGTTTCATCCTAACAAAACTGAATACACATTTTTCTCATCAGTACATGGAACATACTCCAAAATCAATCACATCTTAGGCTTCAAATCTAACCTAAGCAAATTTAAAGGAATAGAAATTATTCCATGCATCTTCTCAGATCATCATGGAATAAAAGTTGAACTCAGTAACAACAGGAATCTTCAGACTCATACAAAAACATAGAAGCTAAATAACCTTATGTTGAATGATAGGTGGATCAGAGACGAGATCAAGAAGGAAATTACCAAATTTTTGGAACAAAATGATAATGAAGATACAAGTTACCAGAACCTCTGGGATACTGCAAAGGCAGTCCTAAAAGGGAATTTTATAGCACTGCAACCCTTCCTCAAGAAAACAGAAGGAGAGAAACTTAACAACTTAATGGGACATCTTAAGCAACTGGAAAAGGAAGAACACTCCAATCTGAAACCCAGCAGAAGAAAAGAAATAACCAAAATTAGAACAGAACTAAATGAAATTGAAAACAAAAGGATTATACAATAGATTAATAAATCAAAAAGTTGTTTTTTTGTAAAGGTCAATAAGATAGATAAATCTTTGGCCATCCTAACCAGGAAAAAAAGAGTAAAATCTCTAATTTCATCAATCAGAAATGGTAAAGACGAAATAACAACAGACCCCTCACAAATTCAAAAAATCCTTAATGAATATTACAAGAAACTTTATTCTCAGAAATATGAAAATTAGAAGGAAATCGACCAATACTTGGAAGCACACCATTTTCCAAGACTTAGCCAGAATCAAGTGGAAATGTTGAACAGGCCTATATCAAGTTCTGAAATAGCATCAGCTATACAAAATCTCCCTAAAAAGAAAAGCCCAGGACCAGAAGAGTCACATCAGAATTCTACCAAACCTTTAAAGAGGAACTACTACCTATACTACTTAACCTTTTCCAAAATGTAGAAAAGATGAAATACTACCCAACACATTCTATGAAGCAAATATCACCTTGATTCCCAAACCAGGAAAAGACCCAAGTAAGAAAGAAAATTACAGACCAATATCACTAATGAATATTGATGCTAAAACATTCAACAAGATCCTAACAAACAGAATCCAGCAACACATCAAACAAATCATACACCATGACCAAGTGGGTTTTATCCCAGGATCTCAAGGCTGATTCAACATATGTAAATCTATAAACATAATTCATCACATTAACAAATTAAAAAACAAAGACCATACAATTCTCTCAATTGATGCAGAAAAAGCTTTTGATAACATCCAACATCCCTTCATGATCAGAACACTTCAGAAAATTGGTATAGAAGGGATATTTCTCAAATTGATAGAGGCCATCTACAGCAAACACACAGCCAATATCGTATTGAATGGAGTTAAGTTTAAAACATTTCCTCTCAGATCAGGAACCAGGCACGGTTTCCCATTGTCTCCATTGCTCTTTAACATTGTAATGGAAGTTTTAGCCATTGCAGTTAGGGAAGAAAAGGCAATCAAGGGTATCCATATAGGATCAGAAGAGATCAAACTTTCAGTCTTTGCAGACAAAATATGATTGTATCCCTGGAAAACACCAGGGATTCTACTAAAAAACTTTTAGAAGTGATCAATGAATACAGCAGCGTCTCAGTTTACAAAATCAACACTCATAAATTGGTAGCCTTTATATATACTAACAATAGTAAAGCTGAAAATATATTCAAGAACTCTATTTCATTTACAGTTGTGCCAAAGAAGATGAAATATCTGGGAGTTTACTTAATGAAGGACATGAAAGATCTCTCTAAAGACAACTACGAAACTCTAAAAAAAAAGAAATAGCTGAAAATGTTAACAAATGGAAAAACAAACCATGCTCATGGCTGGGAAAAATTAATATTGTTATAATGTCCATACTACCTAAAGCAATATACAATTTTAATGCAATCCCTATTAAAGTTCCATTGCCATACTTTAAATATCTTGAATAGCCAAAACATTACTCAGAAATAAAAACAAAGCAGGAAGAATCACACTACCAGACATCAGACTAAATAAATCCATAGTGATCAAAATAGCATGGTATTGGCACAAAAACAGAGAGGTAGATGAATGGAATAGAATAGAGAACCAAGAGATGAAACCAACTACTTACTGCTATATCATCTTTGACAAGCCAATTAAAAACAGTGAGTGGGGAAAAGATTCCCTATTTAACAAATGGTGGTAGACAAACTGGCTGGCAACCTGCAAAAGTCAGGATCCAGAAACTGGATCCACAACTTTCACCACTAACTAAGATTGACTCTCACTGGATTAAAGATTTAAATTTAAGACATGAAACTATAAAATTACTAGAACAAAGTATAGGGAAAACTCTTGAGAAATTGGCCTGGGTGAATATTTTATGCCCCCCATCCCCAGGCAATTGAAGCAACATCAAAAATACACTATTGGGATCTGATTAAACTAAAGAGCTTCGGCACAGCCAAAAACACAGTAAGTAAAGCAGGCAGACAGCCCTCAGAATGGGAGAAGATACGGTTATGTCTTCGACAAAGGTTTAATAACCAGAATCCACAGAGAACTCAAAAAAGAAGAGAACAAGTGATCCCCTAGCAGGGTGGGCAAGGGACTTGAAGAGAAACTTCTCTGAAGAAGAAAGGCGCATGGCCTACAAACATATGAAATAATGCTCACCATCCTTAATCATCAGAGAAATGCAAATCAAAACTACTTTGAGATATCATCTAACACCAGTAAGATTAGCACATATCACAAAATCCCAAAATCACAAATGCTTACATTGTTGTAGAGGAAAGGGAACACTTCTACACTGCTGGTGGGATTGCAAACTAATACATTCCTTTTGGTAAGACATCTGGAGAGCACTTAAAGAACTAAAAATAGACCTGTCATTTGATCCTATAATTTCTCTACTAGTTATATATCAAGAAGACCAAAAATCACACTACAATAAAGATATTTGTACCAGAATGTTCACTGCAGGCCAATTCATAATTGCTAGGTCATAGAAGAAGCCAAAGTGCCCATTGACCCACGAATGAATCAATAAATTATGGTATATGTACACCATGGAATACTATGCAGTCATAAAGAAAGATGGAGACTTTACCTCCTTCATGTTTACATGGATGGAGCTGGAGAATATTCTTAGCAAAATATCTCAAGAATGGAATAAAAAATATCCAATGTACTCAACCCCATTATAAAACTAATTCATAGCTTTCATAGGAAAGCTATAGCCCAATTTTAGCCCAAGAATACAGGGAAAGCGGAGAGGGAGGGGAGGGGAGAGGGAGGATGAGTAGAAGGAGAGGAATTGGTGGGATCATGTCTATGGTTTATCCTATGGGGGTACATGTGAGTCTTTCTAAATGTGGAATATAAATGTCTTAACACAGTAACTAAGAAAATGACATGAAGGCTATGTTAGCCAGTTGGATGAAAGTATTTCAAACTGTATATAGAAACAACACACTGTACCCCATGATAGTATTAATGTACACAGCTATGATTTAATAACAAAAAAAAAAAAAGAAAATGCTCTTTAAGTAGATAGCAGTGATGGTTGCATAGCCTTCTGAATATACTAAATGCCAAGGAATGATAAAATTTAAGGTGTTTAAAGGGTAACTTCTATGATATGTGTGTCAAAAGGGCCATGAATAAAACAAGCAATTTAAAATAAAAATAAAAATAAAATGTAATTTGAAGAAATGCTTGCCTGGCTCTCTCATACCTTCCATCCTTTGATTTCCTGGTGATGCCTCCCCTTAGCTGAAGCCAGTGAGAAGCCAGAGTGAAAAGACCCAATGGAGGGAGTCAGTAGAGGCTCCTCCTGCCAGGGCACTGAGCAGGGCCCCGAGAAGGAGCCAAAATTCATCACACATGAGTAAACTACACCTGAAATAAGTGCAGAGTCGTATTTCACACACCACTACAAGTTAGAGTTTTAGGAATCATGCATAATATTCATGTTTTGTGTTCAGATACTGGACACAAAGGGCGAAGGCAGAAACAACATAGAGTATAAGTTTTCATAAATTTTTAAAATACAGAAAAATATTATTTATTCTTTAGAGAAGCATTCAGGTAGTAGAGGGAATGAACAAAGGCTTGGGATAATAAACATTAAATTCGGGAGAACTGTTTTTTCTGACATAACGTGGCTGAATGTGGAAAGTGACTGTGGAGGCTTTCACTTTTGGTTTTTATATTAATAGATATATGTACGTTTGCCACGCTTTCTATTCCCAGATCCATGACAGGCACATAGTCATTTACTGAATCACTCCTGTGAAAATCTAAACGTTTTATAATAAAGGGCAACAAAAAATACACCATTTTTATTATATTCTGCCTTTGAATATAATTATTATGTAACTATAAAATTAGCTAATTGTGATAATTAATTTCATTAAGTAACTTACATATTAGCTAACATTATAATATATAGCATCATACTAATTTTGCACGATATCACTACAAGTGGGTACAAAACCAATTAACCATTCAAATATAAAGATAACTCTTCTGACCCATCATCAGTAAACACCTATTTAATTGCCTACACTGCCAGAGCCTTTCAACATGACACATCTTCCTAATTGTTCATTCTAGGACTAGGGTCCAGTTTTAGATGCTCCTTTTGTGAACAACTACACATGATTGCCGATGTTACTCCAGGATAATAGGATAGGATGTGGCTTTAAAACCAAGCAGGAATAAGTGATCTACGTGGCAGTTTAATCCTAACTTTGACCTCACTAGCCTAGGACTCTCCATGACTAAACTCACGCTAGTGAATACATACATCCCGCCTGAATTTTTTTTATAGTGTGATGTTTATATCTATTAATATAAAAACCAAAGATCTCTACTGATCTTCATCTGTATCTTCTACAGAATAGAAGTCTATTCTGACTTGTGTTTCCTAAAGTTATTTAAACTGTTTGCATTCCCTTTGAGGAGTACTTTTAGGTCTTCGTTCTTTTTAATTATTTGTAGTGTTAAAATTTACTCCCTTCCTTGATATCCCCATCCTTGAAATAACACCTCCTAGAGCTGTCCTTTATTTGTAAGCATAACAAAGCCTGTATGTTGTGTAATCCCCCAGGCTCCCTGATGAGTGCTGCATATAAGTTGAGGTCCATTTAACAAATATGATCCCGTGCACTGTCAGCATATGTGTACCCACTATAATTAAAATGCAATAACAAGAAATGCATGGCAAATGAGTTTTAAACCTCCACCGATACATGAAATAACTTTTCCCTTCCAGGGTCAATTGAACCACATTTCTCACTGGTTTTGCCCTTTGTCTCCACACACTCTATAATACTGAGGGGAACATCCGCTCTCTCATTACAGAGTACCACTATAATAAATTAATTTCACTGCCTAAGCTAAGTACTTTTAAATATTACTATTTCTATGGCAATTCCCTTCCATTTATTATACTGGAGACTCTGCAGCCTTTTAATCCAAACTACATTCTTAATTTTATCAAGTGTAAGCAAATTGTGGATACACCAATCACAGCATGGTAATTCTTGAATTAATATTCTTAAACAATGAGGATAATATCAGAAATGCAACAGCATTTTCTATCACCATGAGAAGTATCATTCGCTGTGTCACATGATCGTAAAACCTAAAGATAAAAAGTGGTAAAAAAAAAAAAAAAACAGAATATTTGTCATTAAAAACCTAAATAAATAAAAAGGAAGTTGGAGCCTAGATTTCTTTGCTAAAGATTGGCATTTTTTCAGCTAAAGCATTACAGGTTCCCGGTACTCCTGTACTCCTGTTGCTGTTTACAAGGCAGGTATGAATAAGCCACCCTCCACAAATGTCTATCGTGGCTAAAGCATTCCAAGGTCTGGAGTAACTTCAAGCCCAAATTTATTTAGATAACATTTTTCTTCTTAATATTACACAGCTCTTCAACTTACATAAACAGAATTTTCTGTAATTTTTTCATTCACACTACTGACATCATATGGGAATGTCCTTGGTAGAATGGACAGAAGAAACCCTTTCCCCCTTGCTTCCTGAGCACAGTAACAGAATAGGTAAAAGTTCCATTATTGCCACTGGACATTATGTGTTACTTATTTACCTTGAAAAGAAATATTTTATGTTGTAGTTTTTAACATTTAGTTTTGTAGTATGCCTTTTACAAATAACTAGTAGTGGGTAAATTAAATTAAAAAGGAGTGAAGCACTCAAGGAAAGATGCTCCAGATGAAATGGTTGGTGACAAGGAAACAGCTTTATCTACTTGCTGCCCACAGTGACTGATAAGAAGAGGAGACCCAGTGGTAGCTCTCTACTCTCTACTCTCTCTCCCTCCCCTCCCTCCCCTACCTACCCCCTCCCTCACCCTCCCTCCTCTCCCCTCCCTCCCCTCCCATCATATAAGGACACAGGGAATTGAAAAGGTGTTCATCTGCAATCCAGGAAGAGACCCCTTAGGAGACCAACAGTTCCGGCACCTTGAGCTGGCCTTCCAGGCTCCAGAACTGGAAAAGAAAAAGTTATTTAAGACACCCAAATCTATAGCATTTTGTTATTGTAGCCCAGGCAGTCTAAGACTCATGCAGAGAAAAATGAAAATTCAAAACAAGTTTACCAATCCCAATATCACTGATGTACTAACAAGCATCTGCATGTAACTGTCCACCTACCAGGTCTGCCTATGATCCGTGGAAGGAGGAACCATTCGGAAGCTCTGTAAGAGCGCTCACCAACACAGGGAGGGACATGGGAAGGGTGCCAGAAGCAGCCTTTAAAGCTTAATTGTAAGGTATGTTGGGGAGGTTATAGTGATCTGAGTGTGGGGGGAGGATTGGCCGACATTACTTAGACAACTTTATTAGTCGTATTGCTACTTAACAGATGGCCACGAACTTAGCAGCTTAAAAGAGCACTTGTTCACCATCACACGGTTTCCGTGAGGCAGACATAGATAACTCCATCTTCTGCTCAGAGTCGTGAAACACTGCAACCAAGATGTCAGCTCAGCTGCATTCTCATCTGGAGAATAGACTAGGAAAGAATTTGCTTCTGTGGTTACTCAGATTGTTGACAGAATTTATTCCCTTGTGGCTGGAGGGTACTAGCTTCTTCGCGGCGGTTAACCAAAGCTGCTGTCAGGTCCCAGAGGCAGACTATCCACAGTCCCAGAAGCTGCTAGGTCCGGCAGAGGGCGGGCAGGTGCCAAGGGACAGGGGCTCAGGGCAGAGAGTGGGTAGCTAGGAACCATACTGTTCGCTGAGGGGAACCTGCAAAGTGAGGAGTTCTGGGCAGCTTGTAACGCCCTGAGAGCTCATCACCACCTAATTAGCACGGCAGGAGTGGAGCGTCATGAAGAATTCGGGGGAAATCCAACGGGTAGAAAGGGAAGCTGTCACATAACCCACCTGTTACCTAACTGTTATGTAACCCCAACCTGTCAATCACCCCAAAAGGTGGGCAACAACAACGGGTGCTGCCAGGAGCAGGACAGGCGAACTGGTGAGCGCGTACAGGGCAGTGTGTGCTCGGCCGTGGGGTCTCCCCTCACTCGGGGGCTGACCTCTTCCTCTCTGTGGATGGACCTTCTTTTCATTTGTGTTGCTTTCCTCTTCACTTTCACTTCATGTAGCTTCTTTTTCTTTTCTCTTTCCTGTAATAAAGGGTATTAAACACTCAACATAAGGTGACTTAAGCAATAAACCTAAACCTCCTTTACCTTTTTCCATTTTAATTACAATTGGACAATTAGGAAAGAAACTATAAAATAGAGTTTCTGTCTTAAGAATCCTTACGTAGGCAAAAGTCCTGTTTTGAAAAGCTTTTCCTGCAGGACACAGGCACCTGAATTGGTCACTGGGCAGCAGTGACGCGCAGAGTGCCGCAGTGGGACCAGCCAGGACACGAGCCGGAGAGGGTGGTCATGAAGCCAGCGCATGGGTGGGAATGGAGACGGTAACGTTTGGACTTCAGAAGGGACGGGGAATGAGGAAGGGAAGCGTGTCAAAGATAACAGTGAAGCAATCAGCAATTTGGGGATTTGAATAAGAAGGTGAAGAACAGAAATGAAATTTAGCTGCAGCTGGGAAAGTGACGCTAACCAATTCTGAGGAAAGTGTAAGTTGGAATGACAGAGGGGAGGAAGTGCCAACTCATTTTAAAAGACACATCAATAGTCACAATGATTAACAAAATTTGGAATAAGAAAAGTAGAAGTTGGGTAAGTAAAATACCATTGGCCTTAGGTACCCCAAAGAGAAAGAAGAAAGATTCTGTGATATTGAAAGCCTTCAGTTTCTTTTCTTATTAATACAGTGGAGTTCACGGTCAGTTCATAGACAAAGACAGATTGGTGATCAGAAATTAAGCACTGTCAGTATTTCATAAATGTGAACAGAAATTTATTAAATCGTGACATTTATCTGCTCACTACTTTTATAACATAGATCTATTCTATCTTTAATCCTGAATAATTTAAAAAATTACTCTACATTAAATATTTAACCTATTCAAAATTATCCTGTCCCAAATATATCAATTAAATGCATACATTACATGCAAGATCACTTTTATTAAACCAAATTAAATATTGAACTAAATTTAATAATTAAACTGGATTTCATATTAGATCAATTTAACACACAGTGTAAAAAGTTCAGTTTGTGCAAGAATGAAAGGGTAACTGAAATCAATATTAGATAGGTTTAAAAAGAAATGACTGAATTTAGTTAATAAAAATACCAACATTTAAAATTGTAAGGTAATATTTACGTCATATATATGTATGTCTTTGTGTATGGGCTTATCCATGGAAAGATAAAAAATGTGTTATTTAAGTAGACCCCTATTCTGGGAATATCTATATAATCCTGACTTTCTAGAATTGTCACCTACTACTATAGCTTACCATGTATTTTCACCCATAAAATACAGTCAAGTAGAACTGAAAAACCTAGATTACCTCTTAGAGCCCCCTGAGACAGACCCATACTCATAACCAAAGATGAGTTGAGACAATCAACCTCTCCATTAAAAAAAAAAAAATTATTGAGCACTTAATTGTTCTGGGAACTGTTGTGGGTGCTGAGGAAATAGAAATGAATAAAATACAAAATGTCCTTATGTGGGGGTTTCATTTTAGTGTGTCAGGAGGAAAAACACATTAACATACAATGGGCCATTTGATGGCAAGAGATATAAAGAAAAATAAAAGAGTAAAGCCAAGGCAAGAAATGATACTTTACTTTGACTGGTAAGGAAGGCCTTTCTGGGGAGGTGGCATTTTGGCGTAATGAAATGAGGAGTAAGTCTTTCAGCCACTGGGTAGGACAGTCATTCATACTCAGGGCTGAAGGCACTTCCTGTGATTTGAATGTGCCTCCCAAATTTCATTTGTTGGAAACTTAATCCCCAGTGCAGCTGCACTGGAAAGTGGGACCTAATACGGAATGATTGTGTCATAAGCACAGAGCCCTCCTGCATGGATTTATTGTGTTATTATAAGGACATGTTAGTTATTTCAACTAATGTTCTTATAAGGGAATCCAGCACACTCTCACACTCCACCTTCCCACCCTCCTGCCACCCTTCTGTCATATCAGAAGTTGGACTGTGCTCCTGGGCGACCCATACTCCAGAACTGTGGGCAGGTAAACTTCTGTCTTTATAAACTATCCAGTCTATGGTGTTCTGACACAGCAGCAAAAGTAACGAATGGACTCAGATAGCAAACCAGTGACTCCTGCACAACTGCCTCACACCTTTCACGGTAGTTTTAAAGATCATAGACATCCTAAAAAATGTCCCCAAATCCTAAACCTTCATGCAAACATAAATTTAGAAATATATTTTATATACATGTCAATAGAATTCAAAATGTAATTGTTATGCATAAAATTTAAATCAAGGATCATTTTCAGTAACCAAGAGAGTGGATTAATGCTATCTTGCTTTTCATTTCAATTAAACTAGAACCTAAAACGTCTACAACCTTCCACTGCTCCAGTTCTGTGTCTTTGTGAAAAGGGCACATTGAATGTAATTGAAACATCTTTGACAACTGAAAAGCTCACAGGGCCTTGGAGTCCTCACTCGGGATATTCTCACTCTGCTTACACTATTTACAGAAATAAACTATAGGAAACCACAATGAATTTATACTAAAAGCAAGACAGCAGCTAAAAATGTGTTTAAGGTAAAACTCTAAAATAAAGCTGCTTTTCAGAAAATCAATTCCAATTTTTAGTTCTTTGAGAAAAGTTGTAATTGATTTTCTGAAAAGTAGCTTCCATTTGATCCCACAATCCATTATTAGGTATCTACCCAGAAGAACAAAAATCATTTTACCACAAAGATATTGTGCACAGGAATATTTATTGCAGATCAATTCAGAATTACCAACTTGTGGAAGCAACCCAAGTGCCCCTCAGCCCAGAAATGGATCAACAAGCTGTGGCATATATATATACCATGGAGTACTATTCAGCCATTAAAAAATAGAGACTTTACATCTTTTATGTTTACTAGAAGGAGTTGAAATACATTCTTCTTAGTAAAATTTCTCAAAATGGAAAAATAAATATCCAATGTACTTGATATTAATATAAAACCAATGTATAACAATTACATGCTCATATGAATAATAAAACACAAATATAGTCTAGTAAGGGGGTATGGGAAAGTGATTGGTGGAAGGAGGGAGGGCATTTGGTGGGATCTCCCCTAAGGGGCACATTGTGAATATATACAGCATGTCCCCTGGGTGAAGGGCTCTTTTACAAGTGGAACTTTACCTTGACAGTGAGAACAATGTAATATAAAAATTTGTACCTTCATATTAATTTGAAATAAAAAAAAAATTTAAAAAATTGAAAAGAAAAGAAAATCAATTCTGATAAATTTGCTGAATTTTATTATTAGCATTTGTGATGATTTGAATTCTATGAGTCAATTTTATTACATAAACATTACACAATTATTTAATTTCATAACTTCCATTTCTGAAAATTTGAATGATTATAAAGTGAATTAAACCAAAACAATTTTACTTAAAAAGGAGGAAATTTGTGTAGCTGAGTATTTTACACATATTCTGTTTTTCACTTTGTTGTCACATCTTTGAAAACGTAAACTGCCTGTCTGTGTCACAGAACAAGCATAACAGAGAAAGTCAGAACTCTCTCAGTCAGGAGCTATCATCTGTGAAATTTGCCTCCCCATGAGATTCCTTCTTCCCATCACTGTGACATTTTACCTAGCAAAGCATCACTATGACATCTATTTGGTAATTTTGTTTGTTGGTCCCTAACTAAAATAGTGAGAAACCAAATTTATTCCAGTCAAGTATAAACCTCTTGCCTTGTTAACGTACTGCTGTCACTGTAAGTTCCTTGGTCTAAGACTAATTTGTTTTTAATCTGGATATTCCATGCTATTAAAAGAGTGCGTGGATTTCTGTATCTACCCTAAAAATAGAACTCAAATGAACAAACTAAATTACCTGGAATTTACCTACTGACCTACCTATCTACCTCCCTATCCCTTAAATCCCCCTGCTTGCACTTGAGATTATTTTTGACAAACTTCATTAAGCACCATTGGTCTTCTGTCATGTGTCTTTGTTGTCACTGTTTCATCTCAATAAAGTAATTCTGATGAAAGTAGTAAAACCCGTTCTAAATCTGAATATGCCTTGGCTATTGCTCTGGAAACTGCCTTCTCTTTTGCTTAATTTCCCTTGATTTAGTTTGCAAAGACTGTAATGCGTACCTGTCTATAACCACACACGTGCTTTCCACTATGCTTTCATGGTTAAGTTCTGTTTATAAGAAAAGGAAATAATTTAAATTACATTGGTGTGATTCTTCAGAAAAATAATTCCTGATGCCAACTCCTTCTCAATTACAAATTAAGATTTTAATCAGAACTAAATTACAATGATCCCAAGTGTTGTTGTGTACATGTTGTATTTTTAAAAGACAGTAACCTTGTGCTCTTTTCCTCTGCAGTAATTTTATAATATGGAAAATGGCGTTGTGCACATTGTAGGTGTACTAAAAAAATTGATTTATGCAACTTTGAAGTTAAAATAACTAGCTCTACTGTGTGATTTGAAAAAAAGTTTTAAAAATGTTACTTTAATGACATATTCACAACACTATAGTACTACTAAACAGTAACCAACGTTATTTTTAGTACAAAATCTTTATTAAAATAAAAAATAAAATATTTAAATTAGCGATGGTCTGATTCTTAGCATTGATGGGAAAACTGAACAAAGTTCACGTGCACATGTGGCTACAATTGGCCTTTATCATTATGTTTTCAACTTTTACTCTCCAATTTAAAGGGAAAATTGGATCAGAGCCATAACTTTCTTGGAAATTGGAAAATAACTTTTGGAAAACCAAAATGGTTATATGTAAAATCCAATTCAATAGCTAGTCAATTTTTTTTTTTTTTAGAGACAGAGTCTCACTTTATCACCCTTGGTAGAATGCCATAGTATCACAGCTCACAACAATCTCCAACTCTTGGGCTTAGGCAATTCTCTTACCTCAGCCTCCTGAGTAGCTGGGACTACAGGCACCTGCACAACACCCGGCTATTTTTTGTTGCAGTTTGGCCGGGGACAGGCTCGAACCCAGTACCCTTGGTATACAGGGCCAGTGCCCTACCCACTGAGCCACAGGTGCCACCCTGCTAGTGATTCTTAAAATCATTTTCTAAGCTAAATTTTTAAAAGAAGACATAATTTAATTTTCTACTTACATACTCTGCTGTTTATGTGAGATGTCAGCATCCTTTTTATTATTCAAGATGTTCACAATTTCCAAGAAAATGTTCTGTGAAGGCTTCATTGTGTTGTCAAATCCCAACAAGTAGTTTACAAAAAGATCACAGTCACAGTTATACTAGTGTCACAGAAGTCCTGGAAGGAATAACATCAGATATTTCAACCTAAACAGCAGAATTTTTTTTCCCTTAGTGTGGTGCTGGATTATGCCTGTCAATTATTCATAACCTCCTTTAAATAGATTTGTATTCCAAACCTTTTGCCATTTGACTTTATAATTCTCCCACTGAAGACAGAATACTTTTCTCTGTGTCCATGACATTGAGGTTGATGTGATGTAATTGATCAATGGCACATGAGAGAATTGAGAGAGAAGTTGCCAGCTCCAGGACAAACCTGCCCAAAGTCTCAAGCATTTCAGCTTATCTTCATTCACACAAATGGTTCACTGTGCTAAGAATAAGTTTCAGGTACCTGAAGACCCACGAAGAATAAAATTGCATAGGCAATAGACTTAGCCCACTTTAGCACAGACCCAGCCGGGCAGTGTCCCCTGGTAGTACTGTATCTACAGACTTCAACCTCAGGACTAAAGAAAAGAGCGCCTGCCACTACAACCCCTGAGTTGGGGGTGGTTTGTTACACAGTGTTATTGGAGCAATAGCTAACTAATACAGATAATGTGTCCACATAAAGAAGAAAACGGGACAACACATACTTTCAGAAACAGCAGCTAACTTAATGCGGCATCATGCAGGAGTAGCTAGTGGTTTTAACAGTGAACGCACGGCACATTCCTTCAGGCAGCAATAAAAAATTTCTGTGAATAAACCAAAAAAAAGAGCCTAAGATGGGTTTGAAAACAATTCTTCTTGGGAAATAAAAGGCAGACTTAAAAGGGTCATAAACTCATCTATGAACAACCATGTAAGCCTAATTAGGTTTCATTCTCTAGCATCAACAATTATAATTTATATGGTCCTTGGAAAACATAAATTAAGACAGATAGCTGTAAGAGTCTTTGAAAATTTCTGTGCTTCATAGTACAATTAATGCCTAGGAATCAAGCAATGCTTCATCTCAACTTGATTCAAAAATTGTCTAACTTTCAAAGTTATGGTGGCTTTTTACATCTCCTCCCACCATTCGATCCTCTCTGCCACATGAAACCTTGGTGTGAATGAGTGAAGTAGGTGAAGGGAAGATTATTAGGAGAACACAAATATTTACCTCTTCTTCAAGGAAGTCCCTGATTCCACCTTTGCTATGAGAGGGGAGGGGAGGAGGCGGGATAGGGAGAAAGGGAGAGTGTTTCCTGGGAGCATTCTTTCTTTCTTTGGTTTTTTTTTTTTTTAATTGAATCATAGCTATGTACATTAATGCAATCATGGGGTATAATGTGCTGGTTTTATATACCATTTGAAATATTTTCATCAAACTTGTTAACACCACCTTCACCACATTGTCTTAGTTATTGTGTTCAGACATTTATACTGGGGGAATTCTTTTCCATTTCTTCCTGAACATGAACTGCAGCCACATGCATTCATGGCCCTGGGTTCTAGGAAACATATTACTATCTTAAAATAAGTTTGCCCCTTTGCTTACAAGATATTGTAAACATTTTGAACTGTATTCCTGCTACTTCAGACTGACTAATGGAGAAATCAGTTCCAGGAGTAGGGATTGCAATTGACAGGCCCTAAAATACAAAACTTGCTGAGGTAAGATTAGGTAGGAGACCATCCAGGACTGGAGCCAATTGTTCTTACGCGAGATAACTTGCTCAAACTGTTCTCTTCAGTTGGTTAAGAATTAAATGATGTGCTCTAGACTTTTAGTGGGAAAGCGTCAGGATAGCAGAGTCTATTTACATTTTCTGTATAGACTATAATCAAAGCCAATCCTCAAAAACTCTGAAGTAGTATAACAAAGAAACTCTATGTGTTTCCTAAGAAAAAGCTTTTCTGCCATCACCAGAGATCTAAGGATGGTGATGTTTGTGTAGTGAAAAGCTTCACTGAAACCCACAGTCTCAAACTCCATAGCAGTCTAAAGCCAGTGACCCACTGGGAGACTGTAGAGGCTTGGGAAGGGGGTCAATGCCTAAGAAAACAGAAATATCTAGAAAATTCTGATTCTACTCCAAATTAGCTAATATCAATTGTAAAAATGACAAAGTTAAGTAAGTAAGGGCTAACACTCACAGGTAGATTAGGAAAAGGTGTCTTCTACTCTCTACATAAACCTGTGATTTCCCTAACAATTTTCTGAAGGAAGAACCACTAATTAGAGCATAAGTCTGGTATAGAATTCATCACCCTGGTTCTGAGAATTAGAATCCATCAGACATTATTCCCCCTTAATCGTGGGCTTGAAGACATGAGTCACTCACTAATGAATACCCTCAAATTGAAATGAGGGGCAGCCAATGATAGTTTGAAAATAAATCTCATACTCACTAAATAGAGTGGCAATTGATTAAAAATTAAGGCACTGTTTCAGCCCTACTATCCCTACTAACAGTGAACGGACCACAAGGACAGCACAGGGAATTCCAATTCAACCTTTAAAAGGAAAAGACTTTAAAAATCCTCCTAGCAGACAAAGTCAGAGCATCTGACTGTCTCGGCAGCCACTAGACTCAACTCAAACCATGTCCTAAGCCCACAGTCAGCTTGCCACTGCCCAGAAGTACTTGCTGAACTAGTGCTGAATTTCGATCCCAAAGAATCAAAACACCTCAGCTTGTCCTAAGAAGAGATGTGAGACTTCCTTTAGATATGGAAATGAACATTGAAGACCCACTACCAATTCTGACACTTTTTGATTAAGCCAGGTGTAATTTCTTGAGGGGCTTTTAGACAGCTCCTGATGCTAAACCAGTAATGTTGGCAAATCTGTTACAATTAGTTTATGGAAATTATGAGAGTAAAAAACACAAGCATGGCTTTCTAAATGAAGGTAATCTAAAATCCACTGTACCTATTACCAAACTGAAAAGGAAGGCACCTCACTGGACAAATCGAATCCTTCATGTATACAAGAACCATAGTGTGGGCCGGTGCAGTGGCTCACGCCTGTAATCCCAGCATTCTGGGAGCTGAAAGAGACCAGCCTGACCAAGAATGAGACCCCATCTCTACTAAAAATGGAAAAATTAGCCAGGCATGGTAGTGGATGCCTGTAGTTCTAGCTAGTGGTGAGGCTGAGGCAAAAGAATCACTTGAACCCACGAGTTTTAGGTTGCTGTGAGCTATGATGATGCCACGGCACTCTACCTAGAGTGACAGCATGAGACTCTGTCTCAAAAAAAGGGGGGGGGGATGGCGCCTGTGACTTAAAAGGGTAGGGCACAGACCCCATATGCTGGAGGTGGCAGGTGCAAACCTAGCCCCTGCCAAAAAAAAAGAAGAAAAATCTTAGTACAAGTGAAGGTAAAGTGAGGTATAGTAGTAAAGAAATGCGTCACCTTTAGTGATGTTCTCACAGACTTGTCAGGAAATTCCTCCACGTGGAACATTTTTCCCAGGACAGAATTGGCAGTGCAAGCCCCAACAACCACAAAGCCATCCCTGTGCGTGTGAGAGCCGACATAAAAGGGCTTCATTTCATCTCCTCAACGTGGAACCAAGACTTTCCTCATCACTCTTAAGTGTAATTGCTTTCTGTGGCAATTAGGAGATGCTGATATGGGTTATCAGATTCATGGTATGGAAAATAAAAGGAGCTTTATACACATGCGAAACAGGCTGGTCTTGTGCTGAAACTGTCAATGAAGCTCCATGGACAGTTACTGCCCACTGAAAGAAACTCACGAAAGGAAGCCACCACAGTTTATAGTGTAGAGATTTTTTCCCATGAAAGATTTATTAAAAAATTACTTTAAACAAGGCATGTAGTTACTTGTAATATATATGTATGATATTACATCATACAGAATCAATACATATGCTTGGTATGTAATATACCAATTAGTTTTATGTAACATGCTTATAAACCATTCTAATTTTTGAGAGAAACAAAAAGTTGTATATTTACAGGTTATATAATACTAGAAAAAATAATAAGCTTTATAAATGGTTATTTTCGTAAATAGCAAAAATTTTCTGGATTGGCATGTGATGAGATTAAAATATAGGTTTGGTATAAAGAAAAGAAAAAGAAAAAGAAAAATCCTCCCAGCAGACAAAATTAGAGCAGCTAGTCCAACTGTCCCACCTGCCACTAGACAGAGTTTTATGAAAGGAAAATATCTTCTGAAGGGCTCTGTGGCACTTGTGATATCAAAGAAGCCAGCTGATATAAAGACAGCATTGTAGATAAGGCCACGGATGGAGAGATGCGGAAAGATCTGGAGGGCACGCTGTTTACCGGGAAACTACGCGATTACATGAGGAGTCTGTTCCATCCCTCCAGCTGCAGGGTTATGCTCAAACTCCAAATACCAAGCTTTCCCCAAATTCCAAATACTTCAAGATTCATACTTATAGTAAAGTTTTGTGATGATATTGTATTTGATACAAGCCAGATCTAACTTTTCTGAATTTTATTTTAAATTTTGCTCTTTTCACAGTATTAATCACAATTTATTTACTGCTTTCTTGATCTTCACCATTTCTCCATTTTATTTATGATTTTTGGATCATATCAATGTACAGCATTTTGAACTTTTACACTTTATATGTCTTTGACACATCTGTTAACCACATAATATTTTATTTATTCTTTTGTTAAATAATAGCCAAATGCAAGCAAGCTAGTGATAGAAGAAATTTCTTTCTTTCTTTTTTTTTTTTTTTTTGCCACAGGGTCTGACTACGTTGCTCTTGGTAGAGTACTGTGGCGTCACAGCTCACAGCAACCTCCAGCTCTTGGGTTTAGGTGATTGTCTTCCCTCAGCCTCCCGAGTAGCTGGGACTACAGGCACCCACTACAACACCCAGCTATCTTTTTGTTGCAGTTGTTTAGCTATTGTTTAGCTGGCTGGGTTTGAACCTGCTACCCTTGGTGTATGTGGCTGACGCTGTAACCACTGTGCTATGGGCACTGAGTCTAGAAGAAATTTCTGATAAAAAAACTTCCCAAACATAAGATTTCAGAGAAACCATACTGAAGAAGGGACAGTGAAAGTGAAATCTAATGCTGATTTCCAACACTGCTGACACACCCCTGATGTGAGGGGGACCTTGGCTAAGAATCACCCGAGATCTAAATTCAGCTTTCACTCTTCTGAAGTCCTGTGGCTTACAAGACATGCTCATCCATTGGTTACCTCAGTGTGTTCATCAGAAAAGGGGTGTGGGCTGGGGAATTCATCCTATCTCAGTGTGAAGTTGCTACCAGGATGAAGGATCGTTAAGCACGAGGAATAGGAAGTACTACTGTTGACAAGGGGACATGAGCAAGGAGGGGACATTTGCCATTTAGTCTCTCTGAGGATGGTATCTGATACAGAGGTACTTCCGTCTCATAGTAAAAAGCCTCATAGGACAGATGAGTTTCTTACCAAATTTTTAATGATTTTATTTTCTGTGTTTAAAATACATAGCAAAACTTTTTTGTAGCAATAAGAGAAGTCCATTTTTGAGGCAACAAGAAAGGGTCTAGGGCCGGGACAGTGAATTCCATATTCTAAAATGTGTGATGAACCTGTCTGTGGTATGTACCTCAGAATGGTAAGATACAGCAAGCCTGATGAAGGTGCCCAAGTCTGGAAACAGCAGAACTTTTAGTGCCCAATGCTGAGGGCAGCAAGGCCTACTGTGGCCAGGAAGTAGCTTGCTCTCAGCAGGTTACATTGTGTCCAGTAGGGAGAGGGAATCCCAGGGAAAGAGCCAATTAGAAAGTAAGGAATACAGAGCTCTATGGACAACAACAATGGGTGGTATAGAATTGAGACATTCAGCATAAGGGTAAAATTATAATAATAACATTTTAAAACCCAAGAATGGTGTGATGCGGAAAAGAGCAGAGGGTGTCTACTAGACATTTCCATTAGAAAAGTAAGTGGAAGAGAAGCCCAGAGAGAGATGGCCGTGGGGAAGCACAGACTAATCATGCAGCAGAATAAGGGGTCGTCCTCTCACAGGAGAGGCAAGCAGGACTGATGTGCTGTTTCAGATCATGATTTTTGATGAGGCCTAAGCTGCATGTTCGTCCATGTGCGCATTTATTCTAGGAGTGAAATACTGAACATCTCATGGAGCCAAATCTCATATGATGTCTTCTTTTATTTCTCTTTCAGGTATATACAACTTTAAGGGTGTAAGTGCACCCTGAGATCAGGGAAATGAGGAAACCCTGTCTGTACATTGTATAATCCTTGCTGAGTGCAGAACAATTGGCCCAACTCTGTATATCAGAGAATTATAGAGATTCAATAGGAGACTTTCACAGCCTCATAAGAACTTAATAGTAATCAGAGAGGTTTTCCTTCTCCTGTTAAAAGAAAGTAGGGGGCCGCCAGGAGAGGAAGAATGTCTCACCTAAGTGTTAGAGAGGACCAGTTTCCCATTAGCAGCCTGGTCCACCTGGACCAGTTCATTAACCACGAATGCTTTGTTCCTTCACGGAATGGTTTGCAGCCCTGATGAGGTTGGCTTTGAGTGTCTCCCTGGAGGAGGGAAGACTAAGAGATGGGAACACAGCAGGCAAAGCCTATCTGTTCTGAGGAGAGTGTACAGTTGCTAATAAAGTGTTTGGATTTTTCTTTTCTTCTTTTCAGGTGCAGAAAGCTCTGGGGATCCTGATGTGCTGCTTGGATATTTTGATCTGTGCTAAATCTATGCAGCTGTAGTGCATCTAAAAATAAATACTCAAGAGAATGAATTATTTGATTTGTCTTCAGAAAATGCAGAAGTAAAAGAAGAGAATTTTATCAGAGACAGAACCGAGCGAATCTGCAATGATCTGTGTCCAGAAGAGGTAGAATCATGGAGTTAAAATCACTGAATGAGACCTCAAGAGTCTAGCCTCCTACCTAATTCATAGATAATGTCATAGAAGGCAGCATCCCCTTAAACATGGACAAAGATAAAGAAGGCCCCATCTCTCAGGCTAGAGTTTTCATTTTGAACATTTTTTATTTATTATATCATCTAACCATTGGTTTTAATTTTATTATCTAGGTTCCCTAACCCAAGTCTAATTCTTTTGCCATATTTTTCCTTGAGTTCTGAAAAACATTATGCCCTCTGTCAACTTTCATTCATACTGAATAAATCCAATTCTTTTAGAATTTCTTATAACATACAGTTTTAAGTCTTGGGAACTATGTGTTAGCATATTAGCTAGGATGGTTTGTTTGCAAGGGACCAAACTCCAGTGAAAACTGGTCAGGCAAAGAGAAAAATATACACTGAATGTATTGTACATGCACTGGGGTGTTTCACAAAACCCAACAATCTGGAATCAACTATTCTTTTTTTTTTAAGAATAAAGACTCTTTTTTAAATGTTATGAAAATAGCCTCAAAGATCTCCTACCAGTTCAAAGTAAAGATTGGCGATCATCTCCTTTGTTGTGACTTCTTTGTCTATTAATGCAGTAGTTCCAACCAACGCACTACAGGAGTAGAGAGTGTTTCATGTGAAGAGCTCAGGTCTGATGTACAACTGGCATTAGTAAGTGGGGACCATGGATGCATAGTCTCTTGCAAAACAGAGGAAAATAATCTCACCCAAAACAATAAAATTAAGCCTGTGGAGGACACCTATTAGCATAGGCAAAGGTTTTAAAAGCTACATAACAATGTTAGCATAAAATTCATTCACTGCAGCCTCCTAATGTAACTCCTTTTTACATGCGATCTTGCTAAGTCAAATCTCCCTGTCTTATCTATCTTGCAGTTGAATTTTTTACTCCAAGTGGAGGATTCATATTTATTTTAGTCATTCCTGTTATTATTCATCATTTACACCCAGTTATTATTCATTCTTCTTACTTTTTCAATCCTGAGTCAGACATTGCTGAGTAGTATGTAGGTTGTGGGCTTTAACTCAGACAGACTGATTTAAAGTAGAGACTCTACCACTTTCAAAATGGATGGCCATAGGCAAATTGAGTACATAATGGTTAGCTCATGATTTGGTTGTAAAAATGAAAGAAGGGAACCTGGAATGAAACTATTCAATACACAACGGCAGTTATACTGGTGGTCAGCATTATGGTTACTCACAAAGTTGATGAAGTGCTTTTTATAGACTCCCTTTGTTACTGAGATGAATATTTTTATATACCTGTGCTTTGTCTATCGGAGGCCGCCATTCAGAATGATCTTATTCTGATAACCGGGCTAGAAAAGATCCTCTACACAATCAACAGCAGTTCTGCTCTCAATTATTTTCAGCATTGTTGACTGTAAATTTTCCATTGTGTGTTTCTTTAGCTTTACTTCTGCCTAAATTATATCCTGTCATTTCTAGTCTTAAATAATTCCTTTACTAGAGAAGAAACAAAACTTGTTTCACAAAATCCAGGGTTCATACATTTTCAATAGAAAACTAATTAGGAAAGCAAAGATGTAAGTATTTTTAAAAACATTATTCTGTTCTCTCCTATATTTTAAAGTATTGACAGAAATACTAAAATTTAGGCATAATTATCTACTCTTCATATGCAATTTTCAAATGTATTCATTTACATCCCAACATTAAAATTTATTGACTAGGCACCTATCTGTGGATCCAAATAAATGACTGAATTCGATTTTGTGAGTGGTGGCAGGTGTGAATCTTGTTTTATTCTTCTGCATTTGACTACACAATTTTCCTTACACCACTTATTGAACAAGGATTCAATATTTCCCCAGTGCATATTTTTGTCTATTTTTGTCTATTTTTTGTCTAAAGATCTATTGGCTGTATGTGGATAATTTAATATCTTAGTTTTCTATTCTATTCCATTGATCTATGTCTCTGTTTTTCTACCAATACCATGTTGTCTGATTGGTGTATCCTTGTAGTATGTGACACCTTCAGGTTTGTTCCTTTGTTTAAGACGGTCTTAACTATTCCAGCTCTTTACTGTTTCCAAACGAACTATAGAATTCTTTGTTCTAGATCTGTGAAATATTATGTGAGTGTTTTGAGGGGGATTGCACTGAATCTGTAAATCATTTTGGGTATTATGGATGTTTTAACGATGTTGATTCTACCAATCCATGAGGATGATGTGTTTTTCCATTTGTTTGTATCCTCTGAAATTTCTTTTCTTAGTATTTTATAGTTCTCTTTGTAGAGATCCTTCCTTTCTTTGGTTAATTCACCCAAGCCCAAGTCAGCATAGATCATTGCTAGGGGCATGTGGTTCTCCCTTTGTGTGTAGCCTAAATGAAGTAGATCTCTGTTAAACACATTTTTTTCCAGATAAGGGGAAGAGATCTTTAATTGTTCCTCAGATTTAAGGGCAGACAAACATTTAAAGATCCATATCTTGACATCATATCTTTGAAGAAATGAGAGCTTGATTTGGAAAAGCCACATGAAGAGCAGGCTTATGACTGGTTTCCTTCACTCTCCCATGGATAGAAACGTCAGACATGCAGCTTCTCCTATGTCTTTTAGAGATGCTCCATTTGGGTCATGGAGGAAGAAGTGCTATTTCCTAAGTCCTGAGAATGAGGTTTTATAGCAGAGCTCCATGTCAACACAGCTATTAGACCAAGTGAGGGTATGACTTGGGGCGGGTAGGAGGGGTCCTGCACATCATGTGTGGCTGTGCATGCATGTTGTCCCCACGAGGAGGCTCTGATAGCAGCCTGGGCCCAGGAACTTTGTAGAAAAACACATGTCTAACAGCTACTGACATCCCCGAGCTACGGATGTCCACCAGAGGTCTGTTGCCCTCCTTCTTCCTGTGATAGTGGTACTCTCTTCATTGCGTTTTGCAAGAATCCATCAAACAACATGTACTGGAAACCCCATGTATCAGGGTCACGAATAGAAAGAGTCATAGCCTACGCCTACAGATTAATGGAAAATTAAAGATTTCAGCATCTTTCATACTTACAAGCAAATACTCTACCTCTAAGCCACATCAGTTTGTTCTTTCTGACATGTATATTATTTTTAACATGTAGGAAAATTTGTGGAGAGTGATATAACATCTGAGCTGAAAGAGATGTTTTAAAAGCCAGTTGAGCTGTAGTTCAATTCTGTCTGATCTATATTCAACTAATAAATGTTAGGGGTCTATTGAAGGCCTGCTTATAAGTACTCTGGCTTCATTTAATTCTCCCCAGAAATCTATGGTACTGATTGTTTTAATCTTCATTTAATAGACAAGAAAACAGAAGGAGGAGGAGAAAGGAAGTTGAGCAAAGGAAAGAATGTTGCCCAAGATGATAGAGTAAGATTTTTAGACTAGTAATTTTGATAGTCAAGGTTAAAAAATATTAATATGTATATATTTATATGAATACACATATAAATAAAAATGCTTTCACTTGATACTTTAAAATTTAGTGTTAAATGTTATATAGTCTAATATTCTGTGTATATGCTTAATACTTATCGACATTAACACTTTTGAAATCTTTATTATAATGTTAGCTAAGTACATATAATGTTTTACAATTTTCAGAGTACTATTACATTATCACAGTCAATAGCAATATACATAATACTATTAATAATAATCACTTTTTATTGCTAAGCATTTTGGTAGGTACCTGGGCACACTAAGTTAATCAAAGCAGCTTTTATATTCACATTTCACAGAGAAGGAAACTAAGAAGCTGAGACCCAAAATAACTCAGCCAAGAGAACAGGACAAATAAGCAGCAGGACTAGCAGGGCTCGGGTCAGACCCGCTGGCTTCAAGCCTCGTGTACACAGGATGCAGCGTGAGCAGAGGTGCGAGGTGTTAGGAGCTGATACACTGATCACATTCTCAGCCAGCTTGAAATTTATCAGAAATTATTACAAGCCTAGAAAACAGCCTGTACCCGCTAAAATGCTGCACTAAATGTTTAGAATTCAAAAAGGGCATGGATCTTAGAGGTTTCCATTTTCTGCTGCACAGGCTTTAGTCACGAACTTTCTGCTCATCTTGGAAGCAGTAACATTCTGAGATCTGTCTTGTTTGTATGTAAAATGAACCCAGAATCATATATCCAGCCTCTCACCATGGTACCTCCACTCAAGGTTAGGAATGCAGTGTGGTTTTGTACAGAGTTCTTTTTTATTTGTTAAATCATGAGTTAGTGTACAGTCAGCTGAAAGCATAATAAGTGTTATCAGTTTTGATTTAGGATATGTCTGTATATAAACATCAGCACACAAGTACTAGCTATTAAAGGTGAGTCATATTTATTATATACAGGCCAACAGAAACAAATGCTCCAATATTTGAACCTCAGTAGAATTGGAGCACTCCCTAACAGGGTCATGTTTAGTCATGGCACAATCATAATAAAATTAAACAATTGATCAACAATGCACCTTCCATATAAGAAGTTGCATGAATTGCATTTGATCTGCATTGAACCATTTTCACAAGCAGGTTATTTGAACAAAGATTTTAGAGGATCAATCTAACATCATGGCTGCGAAATAAAGAAAATCAAATAAGATTTAGACAAACGCCTGTCGTGTCCTCACAAGCAAATTGACCAGGGATGGAACAGTTGCACTGACTGTGCTTTCTGTGATACGGCTGTGTCTGCTTCAAACTGCAACTGTATTTTGATGACACATTCAGAGAAATATAAGGTGTAGTTATTGCAAGCTTGACTTTTCTTTTCAAATAACCTTTACTCTGCCTTAGAATTCCTGACTTCTATGGTCGTGGTAGGGCTTGATATTTTACAGAGTGAGATCATTTTTAAAATACTGTTATGCAGGCAATTAAGATTAAAGCCAAATTCCCCTTCACACTCCCTAGTAATATGCTTCTGTATCCAAAAGATAAGAACTTGAGAAATGGCTCACTGGGACAGGCCAATGGTCCTGGAGACCAAGACTGCATCTCTGACAGTGACAGCAAAGGGATTTTTAGGGGATTGCATGGTTACCCTCCATGACATTACCCTGAAGGAACAGGAGGTGTATCTTAGGAACACCTGATGACCTTTAATAAACTGTCATGGATCTGACATCTAAGAATTCATCTACATTCCACGTGAATTTACACATTTATGTGGTTTCTGATGCTTTTGCTGTGTTGAGCATCCCTGGACTAGAAGTCAAACAGCCTTTGTTTCAGTCCAAACTCTCACCTACTGGTTGAATGAACGCAGGGAAATCTTTTTTTCTCACAGTGTGTTTGTTTATTTGTAAAAAGGAACAAATAACTGTCTTCCTGTGTAAACAAATTTCAAATAGCCATCCTAAAGAACAATTTAGAAATCTGTGTAAACGTGCAATGATCCAAATGTAATATTAACCTTCTAATTACCTTATGGAATTCTGAAGCTCGTCACCAGAAATCAGCTTCTGACAACTTAGAAGAGATTATAAACAGCTAAAATTTGGAGTTCTCACTAAGTTCTCTTTTTTTTCCCAGATAATGAAGAATGCTAAATAAGAGCAGATACAGATATATTCTTGGAATTAACAGTTATTAATTTATGTCACTCAGGGAAATGCATTTTCATTCTTGCTTTTTTTTTCTAAAATTGAAAATAATTTGTCCAAAATAATCATTAAATAATTACTATCTCCCTAGTCTGCATGCTGTTCTTTCTTTATTTGCAGTACTTATCTTATGCACCTATACCAATTTGAAAATAGAACTCAGTGTGGTTTTTAATATTCAAGAACTATTTCTTTCCTCACTTGCTTATTTGCCCCTTAAAATATCTAATACTTGGCTAAGGAATAAGTGTCCTTTCCAGAAAACATGTTATTTTTCTATAAAGAGGAATTAAGAGTTTTATCCTAAAAAAATAAAATCTGGAAAAGAAACAAGTCAACTTGTAATAAAAAATACAGAGGTGGAGAAATACACATAACTCCCTAAAATAGGAAAAGATTCACAATGATTCAAATCATTAAACAAATTTTCAAAATTTCAAATATGCTGAACCAGTCACAGGGTCTCCTGCCTTCTTCTTAGTAGTTCCCAATTCATAATTCTCTGTCAGTTATCCGCACTTGGCCATTTCTGACATGTACTGACCTTTCCATATTAATAACTTCTTTACCGGATTTACAGTTTTGCTAATACAGCAGTCAGGAGTGTGTTGTTGTAAGATGTGGGGATGAAAGAGGTCGGCAGCTTCAGCAACACCTAGTGAGATCCTGAATTTGTAAAGGTGGCACAGAACTAGAGCCAACTCTCCCAGATAATTTAAACCGGGAGATGTGATAGGAGACAACGGGACACTGAACATTAATGTGTCTTAAAGAGCTCAAGGAGTAGATTTAGGGAAAAGGGAAGATTAAAAGTTCCTGGGTGAGGGCTCGGTGCCTATAGCTCAACTGGCTAAGGCGCCAGCCACATACACCTAAGGTGGCGGGTTCGAATCCCCAGCCCGGACCCGCCAAACAACAATGACGGCTGCAACCAAAAAATAGCCGGGCGTTGTGGCGGGCACCTGTGGTCCCAGCTACTTCAGAGGTGGAGGCAAGAGACTCGCTTGAGCCCAGGAGTTGGAGGTTGCTGTGAGCTGTAATGCCACGGCACTCTACCCAGGGGGACAGCTTGAGGCTCTGTCTCAAAAAAAAAAAAAAAAAAAAATTTAATTTACAAGTAACTTCAGGACATCACTTACAATAAAAACAAAAGGATCCACAGGTCACTACTTCTAATCAAAAGCTAAGTAGAAGGATGCAAACAAACTGGCACTGCTACCATTAAATCACAACATGTGCTGATAAAGTCAGGCTTTTATCTACTAATGTCATAGATCAGAAAGATGAACCATGAGGCAGACAAATTCAGCAGTCTCATGAAGGCTAGGTGTTTTATTTTTAAAAATTCTCTGGCAAGGAATGGGATGACAAAGATGACTTGCTGAAGATAATTTTACTTTTCCTGAGGAAAGCTTCAAGGCTGAAATCTTAGTTTTAAATGCTGACTCATCCACACAGAATGTAGCTCATTCAGTTGGGTTGGTGACCTGCAGCTTAGGCAGTTTGTGCTCTGGTTCAACCATTATCCCAGTTGTGAGATGCTAGATGTCTTCATTAAAGCCCCAGTTTATTCATCTTTTAAATAAGGCGATAATAGTTCTCACCTTATTGGGATGTTATAAGGATTGAGTGAGATAATGCCCTGTTAGTTTTACTATTATCTCTATTTTACAGGAAGGATGCTAGTCATTTCCAACACATTATCATCTGACTATTAGTTTGTTCCTTTATCTCTAATGACATGGAATCAGGGTAGTTTGGGGCAGAAAGAGTTTCATGAAGCCAACTCACACTGATTCTCCCTGGAGTCTGCCTTCGAGGATAAAATCCCATAAATTCGAGGACACATTATCTGAACAGCTCCAGGAGCAGGTAGTGGTTTTTTTAAGTACTCTCCAGGGATGCAACTTACCTAGAGCCTGTAATGACTGTGATGATGACTGCGTTGAGCATGAAAAGTTGTAATTTACCAATACTGTATGCAGAAAAGGAAGGAGAGGGGTTTGGTGCCCACAGATGGACTTGACTGTGGGGGGCATAGCCCATTCTTATGTATTAGGATTGGGATAAAAGGTCTGTAGTTTAAGATGATACTATTATAACTTAATAAAGCCCCCCTGCCATTCTGAAGTGAAAACAGAAAATTCTAGGAAAAAAAGACTAATTATACCAAAGATTTTCTGAGTACAGAGGTAGAAATGTTCTATTAGAGAAATATCTGGCTTACTCTTCTCCCTAAATTACAAAAACATAAAAACCACCAATGATTATTTAAATGGAGCTAATATTAAGTGTTCTGTTATACTGAAGAATATTTTTCAAATAATGGGGGTATAATAATAATAACAAAAAAAACTGTAGAGGAGGGAAGGGTGACCAGAGACATCCCTCACCAGAACAGCTCAGAAAGAAGGAAAAGTTTTAGGTGAAAAATGAAAACATAACCCATGTGTAATTCTGAGGGGAAAGTGCTAGAACCCACTGGAGGTTTCACAGGAAGAAGGTGTGAAGGAGAACAAGAAGGAGCAAGATTTCAGCAGAGATCAACCCCTGAGAAATTTAGAGCATTGTGGAAGTTCTGCATCAGAAGCTAATGCAGCTTTGGAAGTTCCCATGAGTTGTCCTAGGTCACCCAAGGGCCAGTTTAGCCCTTTGTACAGGTTATACAGCCTATCACAGCTGTCAGGAGTGGGTGCTTCCCCTTCATAGGTGTGTCCACCACACCAAGGCTCCCACAGAGAGTGGGATTCATGCCTTTCCTTTTAAAGATCTGAAGCAGACCAAGGGCTACTCCACCTGTGGGCCCTTGCCCATCAGCCTCCCAGGTGCTGTCCTCCTGGATGTGTCAGCAGAGCCGGGCACAGCCTGAAGTGGAGGGACAGTAACCCTGCTTGGACACTCCATGGACAACTCCAGACCAGCATACTTCTGCCTGGAATGGTCAGGGATTACACTTGGGGAATCAGAGGCCAGGTCCCACACTCCCAGGACTCAACTGTGTTGCTCAAGAACACAGAAAAGAGAACTGTAAGCTAATTTTGGACAGTGAAGGAACCGATGTGGCAAGAACTAAAAGGAGAGTATAGCATAGGTCTGAGCAGCAACACACCCGTGGAACATTGCTCTCTCACAGGAAAGCCACATTTGGGGACCAGGGCATGATCCTGGGAAGGGAAGGTCCAAGCCTTCAGCACCAGTTGTGGTGAATTCAGCCAGTTTGTGCTGCTGGTTGAGGCCAGACACCAGAAGTTAAGCCCACTCACATCTACCAGACGGTGGATTCCAGATTGTCTTTTTGCCATCAGCAGAATTTTTGGCTTGGTGGGACCACTTCAGCCCCACCCTGGTGGCTTTCTCCAGATGACCCTTTCCTTAACTCCTGCTGAGACAACTCTTGTGCTTGCCTTTATGGAACCTGAACACAGAGTCACCTGACCCAGCCCCACTCAACCTCACTCATCTATCTGCCTCAGCCAGCTGCAGTGGAACACAAAAAGGAGCTCTGGGGGAATACCAGGACTCTGCCAATGCCTGGGACATCCAAGTGCTTCTCCTGATTGACTATAGCCAGTCACAGGTTACAAAACACAGCATCTGGCTCTTACCTGCAAACACTACTTATTGGCAGGAAGGACAATTTGTATAGCCCATTACAGCATTTACTGACTCAGTCATATAGGATATGGATGACTCTTACCAACAAGCACGAACTACTGACTTAGAAATTAAACTTGGCATCCCAATATAATATACACTGTTAGGAAGATCATAGGGCTAGGTAACAAGAAAGGATTTCAAAGATCATTATCTCAGCATCAGATCTCATGCTGATCAAAAATAGTCTGCCCACACTCAGAGTACACCACCACTACAAACTACCATACTAAGGATATCTATAACCAAGGTGTCCATCCATAACTTAAACCCCAAGCAAAGAAAGGTCCTTACCCAATATGTGCCATAGGCACACCCTTAAGAAGTTTTTTTGGGAGGTCTCACCTAAACAAATGAAAATATAAAAACAAGAAGTGGCAGCTGCACCATATTAGAAGGATTCAGTGCAAGAACTCCAGAAGTACAAAAAAATTATAGGGAAAGGACACTCTCAAAGGAGCACATTAGCTTTCTAGTAATGGATCCCAACCAAAATGAAAAAACTGAAATGAATTCCAAAGCTCAATGAGATCCAAGAGAACATGGAAATTCAACTCAAAGAAACCAGAAAACTAATTCAGGAAATGAATGAAAAATTTACTAAATAGATAAAAATATATATAAATAAAACCTTGTGGAAATAAGAAAATTCATGTAGGAAAATACAAACCATAGTAGAAAGTTTTAAGAATAGATTAGAAAAAGCAAAAGAATTTCAGACCTTGAAGACAATTCTTTCTAATTAACCTAGTCAGTTAAATGTAAAGAACAAAAAATCATGAGGAACAGAGTCTACAAGAAATATGAGATTATATAAAAATGGCCAAATATAAGAATTATAGGCATCTCTAGGGTAAAGATTAAAAGCAAAAGAACTAGGAACCTTTTTGAGGGATAACTGAGGAAACCTTCCCTATTCTTGTTAGAGATTTAGACATCCAGCTATAAAAAGCTCAGCAAACACCTGGGAGATTCATTGTAAAAAGGGCATCACAGAGGCATATAGTCATCAGACTGGCCAAAATAAACATTAAAAAAGGAGCTCCTACAAAAGTTGTGAAGTGAAAATATCAAGTAACTTACAAAAGAAAAGCTATCAGATAAATAGCAGACTTCTCAACAGAGACCTTCCATGCAAGAGAGATTTGGGTCCTGTTTTTAATCTCCTTAAACAGTCCCAACTGTCAAGCAAGGATTTTACATCCTGCAAAACTAAGTTTCATTAGTGAAAGAGAAATTAAGTCTTTTCCAGACAAGCAAACATTAAGAGAACTGTAGACCTACTACACAAGAAATGCTTAAAAGTGTTTTATACATAGAACAGAACAACTAATAATCACCAATATAAAAACACTCAAAAGTTATAACTGACAGCTCTTATAAAACAGTAACACAAGGGTGAGAACAAAGCGTCTAGGTAACAATCAAAATGATGACTAGAACAACATCTCACATATTAATACAAACATCAAATGTGAACAGTCTTAATGTCCTCCTCAAAAGATGCAATTGCCTGAATGGATTAAAAACACAACCCAAATATATGCTGTCATCAAGAAACCCAATTAACTCATAAAGATTCTCATAGACTCAAGGTAAGGAGGTAGAAAAAAATATTTCATGCAAATGGAAATCAAAGTAAGCATAAGTAGTTGTTTTCATAATAGATAAAATAGACGTAAATCAACAACAGTCAAAGAAAAGGCAAAGAAGGTTATAACATAATTATAAAGGGATCAGTTCAACAAAAAAAATATAATAATTCTAAATATACATGCACCTAACAGAGGAGCCCCCAGATTCATAAATCAAATTCTACTTGGTCCAAGGAAAGAAATAAATATCAACATTATAATAGCCAGGGATTTCAACCCTCTACTGACAGACTAGACAGGTGATTGCAGCAGCAGATCAACAAAATACTGGACATATGGGCCTAAAAATTATTTATAGAAAATCCTGCAGAATATATGTTATTTTCATCAGCACACAAGACATTTTCCAAATAGATCATAGGCTGGGCCACAAAACAAGTCTCTCAGCAAATTTAGGAAAATTGAAATCATAACATGCATTTTTTCATACTACAGTGGAATAAAACTAGAAGAAAAATTCTCAAAAATACACAAATACAGGGAAATTAAACAATGTACTGCCAAATAATCCTTGAGTATTGACAAAATCAAGATAGAAGTGAAAATTTTTTCAAATTGAATGAAAAATGTGACACAAACTTCCAAAATCTATGGCATACAGTAAAAGCAGTCCTAAACAAAAAATTCATAGCCTTAAGTGCTTAAATAAAAAGGACAGAATGACCACAAATTAACAACTTAATGTCACATCTCAAGTACTGTAAAAAGAAGAAACAAAACCCAAAGGTAGCAGAAGGAAAGAAATAACAAAGCTCAGAATAGAACTAAATAAAATAGAAACAAACAAACAAAAAATGCTAATGTAAAGGATCAGTGAAACAAAAAGTTAATTCTTTGAAAAGACAATCAAAACTGATTAGATCATTCTCTAGATAAACCAGAAATAGAAAAGAACTCACATAAACTCAATTAGAAAAGAAAATAAGACATTACAATTGATATCACAGAAATACAAAGTATTATTTATCCATGACTGCCATGAACACCTCCATGAACTCATTCTATGAAGTCAATATCACTGTGATGCCAAAAAAGAAAAACTACAAACCAGTGTCCCTTATGAACATAGATGCAGAAATTCTCAACAAAATACTAGCAAACTGAATTCAACAGCATATCAAAAAGCTAATTCACCGTGATCAAGTGGATTTTATTTGCATATGGTTCAACATATGCAAACCAATAAATGTGATTCATCACATGAACAGAAGTAAAAACAAAGACCATATAATCATCCCAATAGATGCAGAAAAAGCATTCAATAAAATCCAGCACTATTTTATGACAAAAACACTCAGCAAATTAGACATAGAAACTATGTATGACAAATGCACAGTTAACATATGCTGAATGGGAATAAGTTGAAAGAATTGTCTCTAAGAACTGGAATAAGACAAGGCTGCCCATTCCCTCCTTCTACTCAGTATAATACTGGAAGTCCTATCCAAAACAACCAGGTAAGAGAAAGAAATAAAGGGCATCCAAATATCATTGTTTACTGATGATCTGATCATATATTTAGAAAACCTAAAGACTTTGCCAAAAGACTCCTAAATTTGATAAAGAAATTCAGCAAAGTGTCAAGTTAGAAACTTACTGTACACAAATCAGTAGCATTTCTATATACTAATAAAGGTCAAGCTGAGAATCAAATCAAGAATTCAATACCATTTACAATAGTTGCAAAGAAAATAAGATACTTATGAATATATTTAACCAATGAGGTTAAAGATCTCTACAAGTAGAACTACAAAACACTGATGAAAGAAATCATAGGTAAACAAACTATTGGAAAAACATTCCATGCTCAGGGATTAGAAGAATCCACATTTCTACAATGTCCATATTTCCCAGAGTGATTTACAGATTCAATGCAATTCCCATCAAAATGATACTATCATTTTTCACAGATATATAAAAAATAATTTTCCACTTCACATGGAACATAAAAAGAGCCCGAATAACCAAAACATAAAAAAAAAAAACCCCAAAGCTGGAGGCATTGTATTACCTGACTTCTAATTATACTACAAGGCTATCCATAGTAACTAAACCAGCATGGTACTGGTATTAAGGTAGGGACATAGAGCAATGGAACAGAATAGAGAATCTCAAAATAAAACCAGACAACAACATAACCTGGGGAGAGAACGCCCTATTTAATAAATGTTACTGGAAAAATTGGACAGCCACATGCAGAAGAGTGAAACAACATCCCTCTCTCTCACCATATACAGAAATTAACTCAAGATACATTAAAGACCTAAATGTAAGTAAGATTTGACACCACAAAAATTCTACCTGAAACCATAGGAAAAACTCTTCTAAATAAGCCTACCCAAAGACTTTATGACTAAGAACCCAAAAGCAAATATAGAAATAACAAAAATAAATAGATGAGACTTAATTAAATTAAACAGTTTCTGCACAGCAAAGAAAATCATCAACAGAGTAAATAGACAGCCTACAGAATAGGAGAAAATATTCACAAACTACATCACAAACTACACATCTGAAAAATAGCTAATATCTAGAACCTACAAAGAACTTAAACAAATAAGCAATAAGAAAAATCAAGCAACTCCATTAAAATGTGGGCAAAAGACATGAAGTTTTTTCAAAAGATGATAGACAAATGGCCAGCAGACATACAAAAATGTGCTTAATATCATTAACTGTCAGAGAAATATAAATTAAAACCACAATGAGATATCACCTTACCCCTATCAGAATGGGCATTATTAAAAAATCAGAAAACAAGAGACGTTGGTGTGGATGCAGTAAAAGGGAACACTTACACATTTTTGGTGGGGTTATAAATTAGCAGAACCTCTGTGGAAAACGATATGGAGATTCCTCAATGAATTAAAAGTAGACCTACCATTCAATCTAACAATCCCATCGCTTGGTATCTACCCAAAGGAAAATAAGTCATTTTATCAAAAAGACTCCTGTACCCCAATGTTTATTACAGGACAACTCACAATTGCAAAGGTGTGGAATCAACCTAAGGGCCTATTAAATGGATAAAGAAAATGTATTCTCTCTCTCTCTCTCTCACACACACGCATACACACACACACTCCCCATGGAGTGCTACTTAGCCACAAAAAGGAATGAAATAATGTCACTTGCAGAAACATGGACAGAACTGGAAATCATATTGCTGAGTGAAGCATGTTAAAAATGGAAAAACAAACTCTATACATTCTCACTAGTATGTGGGAGCTAAATGAGGGGTCCACATGGTCATAAAGTGGTGTAAAGACATTAGAAACTTAGAAGGGGCCAGGTGGTGGAGGATGAGGGATAAAAACTTAACTGTGGGGTACTCCGGTGACGAATATGCTAAAGTTTCTGACTTTAGCATTATCTAATTCATTCATATAAGAAGAACATTTGTACCCCCTAATATTTTGAAATAAAAATTATGTTAAAAAGGGATCTTCTCATCCTCTCTCTGATTAAAAAATAAAAGTACTAAGAACTTGGGGCAAAAAAATTGATTTTACCAAATAGTTAAGTAAAAACTTCCTAAAAATTGTCTCTAATATAGTAATAAAATGTTTTTTTATTTTTAAAAATGCTTCTTTAAACTTAATGGCACTGGAAAGAGAGGTACACATTGAAAATCAATGATCAAAAGTGAACTGGCTTTCACCTCTCCCAGAGTCCTTAGCCCTGAAGCTGCCCGGGTGATGGAGAGCAGTCGCCTGCACACAGGTTGGAGGCGAGCGTTTCCCTCACCACTCCCACTCATCTTCCCTGACAGCTACCAAATCAGCAGGCCCACAGTCTGAAGGCTGTGACACATGTGACAGCACAGCCTTCCAAGAGGGATGGCTATTTCAGGGAGTCTCCAAGAACCTCTATGTCACCTAGAAAACATTCTCCTGAAATTAAGTGGCCTGTGATACAACATGACAAATGGGAACTGAGAAATCCAGGTACACTCAATTCTTCACCAATTTCATCTATGTGCCTAGTTAAAAAAAAGAAAATGAGCCTTCATTCTCTAGCAAAAGACAACGCTGAAGCTGATGACATGCTCGGAGGGTTAAGACTACGAGTTACTAGTATTTCTCTCCTAGATTCGGTTCCTTACTTAAAGCTCATCTGTCAGAATAATAGATTTAGCTTTCAGTTTTGCAAAATTAAGGTTGAATAGAAAAGGATTCATGATTCAGCAAGTTGTTCTTTTCTTTTTCCTAGGAAGAGCCAAGGTTTGCATTGCCTGGGAAGTTTTCACTTTAGCAAAACATCCTGTTAGAGGAAACCTTCTGGATTGGTAGACAGATCCTGGCCTAACTCTCTGAGAGTTCCCCGCAGTGCCTTGGAAAGGACAGGCTGCAGAACAGTGAAACGGAATGACAGAGAATGTTCTGAGGAGCTGCAAGTGTGAACTGTCACTTCTTGCCACTGTCTAAAGATGAGAAAGTGATTCTGTGTTCCGGGCCTTCTTTGAGGAACAATCTTTTTTAAGATTGTTTGTAATTTACTTAGATTTTAAGGAAAGGTCCTCAAAATCCTATATAGGTTTTCCATTGCTTTTTAAAACAACACACCATATAATTCACCTCTTTAAAGTGAACAATTTGGCTGTTTTTATTCAGAGTAATGTACCTCTCACCTCATCTTCTAATTTACCCACCTAATTTAGATGCCTCTTACTCTTAATGTTTTCAATACAGAAAAAGGTCTGCTTCCTCTACCATGCAAGGAATTACCTTTGAAACAAAAACAAGGGCCATCTCCAAACATCTTTTTATTTATAATTTGTTGATAGAATCTTTCGCTCACATTTCCTCAATGCTGTGTACAACACGGTTAGTAGCAAAAAAAAAAAAAAGAAAAAAGAAAATTATACTATAGATTTGTTTGCACTTCGCTAGTTCTTTTTCTTTCTCTCCCTGCATAAAATTATCCAGCTAGTTCCCGTAATAACTTCTTTTTGAAAAATGATTTTTGTTTTTAGAGCAGATTTGAGTTCATAGAAAAATTGAGATGAAGGCACAGAGATTTCCCATATGCTGCCTCCACACATGCTGCTATGGTCTGAAGATTTGTGTCCCTTCCAAATTCATATGTTGAAATCCTGAGCCCTAAGGTGGTAGTATTTGGGGCTGAGGACTCTGACCGGTGATTAGATCATGAGGATGGGGTTCTCATGAATGGAGTTAGTGGCCTTGTAAAAGCGGTCCTAGGGAACTTTCCTGGCCCTGTCCACCTTGTGAGGACGCAGAGAGAAGGCACCCCCATGAGACAGGAAGCAGACCCTCACCAGATGCAGAATCTACCCAGTGCCTTGATCTCGGACTTGCTAGCCTGAAGAACTGTAGGAAATAAATGCTTGTTGTTCACAAACCACCCAGTTTACTGGACTTTGTTATACCAGCTCAAACTGACCAGGAACACACACGCACTGCCTCCACCATTACTGCCATTCTGAGGGGCACATGCATTACAGCTGGTGAACCTGCCTTGACACAGCAGCACCCAAAGTCTGCAGGTCACATCAGCATTCACTCTTAGTGTCGTACATTCTGTGGATTTGGACAAAAGTATAAAGACAGATATTTACCATTGAGTAACTATCTGGAGTATCTAGATATTTCTCCATGGAGTATTTTCCTTGCCTTAATAATCCTCCATGCACTGCTTCTCCAACGCTCCTTCCTCTCTAACCCCCCACTGATCTTTTAACTGTCTCCACAGTTTTGCCCATTCCAGGATGTTATATATTTGGAATACCTTACAGTTCTTTAAAAAGATCTTTATAACCTTTGTCCTCTCCTTCCCACTACATGAATACTTCCCCAGCCAAACCCTATCACCTTCTACCAGGGTTACTGTGATGGTGTGCTAAGCATTCTCCTCTCCTAGCCTCTCAACTCTTCCCACACTGCACCTCCCTGTGCAAGGCTGACACGTTCATCTCCCTAAAACACCACATTTGCCATGTCGCTTCTCTATTCCAGAGCCACTGGTGGCCACTTTGCCCGTCCCTTGAGTTAGAATTCAGGATCCTCTTCAACACAGTCCCAGCCTGTCCTGATGGCTTTTTCTGAGACTGTTCAAGAAACACACCTGCTCAAGCCCACAAATATACCATGAGATTTTCTACTCCTGTGCCTTTGCTCAATTGCTTCCCCTCAACTGAAAGGCTCTTTCACTCCTCCCCAAATCCAAATAAAGTCCCCAGCGAAGTCCACCTCCTCTGGGAAGTCCTTCCCTACAGCCCCACTTTTAAACAGCCCCCCCAATCTCCACTCCATAACCATGGCGCCCACTGACTTTTCTGCCTCTGTTGCCAATTATCTTTTTCTGTATGTTTGTTGAATCATTGATGAAATGAGTCAATGACAGTGTTTCCAGACTCATCATTGCTGCTTCCAATAGGGAGATATGGCCTAGTTTGTCCTTGTCCCTCTAAAATCTGACCTGGATAAGACTATAAGCTGATCATACAGAGGGATAGCAAAACTATTACTCCTCCCCATGTTCAGTCCTTTGACTTAAATCTCCTCTTTTTATTCACAAACTTTAACACCTACTGCCTGCACTCATGTTGCATTTGTGGACAACTAAACCATGCAGGCACATAAGTTGGTGGGTTTTTTTTAAAATAACTGAATCATTTTAAAGTGCACTTTTAGACATCACAGTGGGTGTATTTCATAAATTTAAAAGATATTAATGTCAGAGCAAAGAATTTTTGTGACAATTGTCTAAGGAAAAAAGACCCTGGAACAATCCATAAGATCAAGCTAAAGCTAAAGCTGAAGTTAAGGTCACTCATTAAAATGTTTTATAGGCTTGGCACCTGTGGCTCAAGTGGCTAAGGCGCCAGCCACATACACCTAAGGTGTAGGGTTCAAAACCAGCACGGGCCCGCCAAACAACAATGATGGCTGCAACTAAAAAATAGCCAGGCACTGTGGCGGGCGCCTGTGGTCCCAGCTACTTGGGAGGCTGAGGCAGGAGACTGGCTTGAGCCCAGGAGTTAGAGGTTGCTGTGAGCTGTGATGCCATGGCACTCTACCCAGGGGGACAGCTTGAGGCTCTGTCTCAAAAAAGAAAAATGTTTTATAAAGGGAAATCCATGGCCACACAGCATGGGGCCTTCTCTTGTAGAGCTGCCATCAGTCCATAGCATGTCTTGATGAGAATAAAGGTGTTCCCCCTCTGCAATGAACACGTCGTCTGCTGAAAGCCTTGTCTTTTGTGCCAGTGTTACAAATTGAACATCAGTCTCTGGGATCTCAGACAATGTCATGTAAGGTGGTGTTTTGGAGGAGGCACATAGAAAGGACAAATGAGGATGGCAACTAAGGGATGGTTACTGCCATGCCATAACCATGGAGTTGCAGACCATGATATGAGCTAACGTGCTACATGGGATGGTCATGGCATGGTGGTGTGGCATGACCGGGCCTTGATGTGAAGTAACGTGCTACATGGGGTGGTCATGGCATGGTGGTGTGGCATGACAGGGCCGTGATGTGAGGTAACGTGCTACATGGGGTGGTCATGGCATGGTGGTGTGGCATAACCAGGTCGTCATGTGAGGTAACGTGCTACATGGGGTGGTCATGGCATGGTGGTGTGGCATGACTGGGCTGTGATGTGAGGTAACATGCTACATGGGGTGGTCATGGCATGGCAGTGTGGCATGACTGGGCGGTGATGTGGTACAGTGTGGTGTATTACAACATGACAGGGGCCTGGGACAATGTGGCAGGCATGGTGTGTAGGGTGGTATGCTCTGGGTTATGGCACTCCTTAAAGAAAATTCACAGGCTTCAGAGGACTGGGGCTGGACATCTTCCTCCTATCACTGACCTGCAGTGAGTTGTTAAACTTGTAGGAGACCTATTTCCTCACTTGCAAAAGGAAGGCAACCAAGACTACTAAACTTTAAAATGCACACAAACCAGGTGCTAAATGAGATGTTAACTATACTCACACTGTTGATGAGGAAACTGAACTTAGAAAGGTTAAGGAACTTGCTACTAGGAATACAACCCAAAAGGCAGAACCAGCACTCAGATTTAGGGCAATCTGACTCCAAAGCTGATGTTATCTGCACTGTGTTTGGAATGTTGACAGGATTAAAGCAGAGCAAATGGCCTGTGGCAAACTTCTTTAGCAAAGCTGGGTGGATCTGACTGGGGGTCACATCACAGCTAATGAAGCAATAAAGCACAAAGAAACCATCTCTGCAGAATCTGCACAAAGTTGACCCAAAGCTGATCAACATTCATTTTTTAACAAAAATTGTTAAGTGGTTGTGACAAGAAAGTGTGTGTGTGTAGGACTTATGGTTTCCTGATGGTATGTCAAAGTGGATTTCAAAACCTCACAGGCTGAACACCTTTTAGAGGCAGCTATGCACGGGAGAATGTTTCCATTTTGAATTGTCATTACACCAGCTGCGTTTGCCTTCAGACAGTGAATGCCTTCTTCTTCAGTTTTCAAAATCTAATTCATATGTTTTGCTATTCATGAAATACTTGAAATTCAATTCTGAGTTTTGAGTATTCCTGATTTTACATTCACTTGGAATGTACATTATAAAAACAGAAACAGGTGGGTAACATCTTGGGACAAATTATAATAGCATAATTCTAGGATTGAGGATATGTCACTTGGTACTCTCAAAAACAAGCCCTTTGATTTTAACAAACAAACACATACACACTCACATGTACGCAAGGTCAAAATGTACGTACAAAATTTATCCTACTCAGTGTACACACATGGGCCCCAGAGTAACCATACTAATCAAGGAAAGTGACAAGAAAGATTAATGTCCTTTATCAACAACAGCATTTATTCTGCCCCTCTGAGCTATCTGATCTATCAGCTGAGGTAAATTGTATGTTTAAGGCAGGACAATAACTCAGCCAGCCATTGATGTGTCAGAGTTTGGGTTCAGTCAGGAGGCTACAAGACTGCAAGATTTTTTTATTTGGCCCAGTGCAGTGGGCCACGCCTATAGTCCCAGCTACTTGGGAGTCTAAGGCAAGAGGATTACTTTTTTGAACCCAAGAGTTTGAGGAAGCTGTGAGCTGTGACACCACAGCACTCTAGCCTGGGCAATAGAGCAAAAGTCTATCTAAAAAAAAAAAAAAGATAATTTTCTTCTCACTTTGTTTTTTTCTATCCCCTAGAAGAAAAAGGGCAATCAATTACAAGTGATAAATTGAAAATATGCACAATTTCTGACATTAACACAAAGTTTCAATCAACTGCATGTTCTAAGCAGGTCCTTGAAACATCGCCCTCTCCTAGTGTAACCTGTCTGCAGGGTGATCAGTGACCAGACATTGTGTCTTCCGAAATTTGGAGAAGAATTGCTATTGTGAGGAAAGTGAGACTTGCACGAGGGCTTTGAAAATACCCATGATTTGGACGTGCAGAAGGCCATGGCAGGAAGTCATCTGGCAGGAGAAATAAAAGCAAAGCAAATGCTGAGGATGCGGAGGAAGGGATCCTACACGGGAGCATGGAGAGCAGCGCTGAGGATGCACAGGAAGGATCCAACACTGGAGCATGGAGAGCAGCTTGAGGATGCACAGGAAGGGATCCTACAGGGGAGTGTGGAGAGCAGCGCTGAGGATGCACAGGAAGGGATCCTACAGGGGAGTGTGGAGAGCAGCACTGAGGATGCACAGGAAGGGATCCTACACTGAAGCCTGGAGAGCAGCACTGAGGATTCGCAGGAAGAGATCCTACGGGGGAGCGTGGAGAGCAGCGCTGAGGATGCACAGGAAGGGATCCTACAGGGGAGTGTGGAGAGCAGCGCTGAGGATGCACAGGAAGGGATCCTACAGGGGAGCGTGGAGAGCAGCGCTGAGGATGCACAGGAAAGGATCCTACAGGGGAACATGAAGAGCAGTGCTGAGGATGCACAGGAAGAGATCCTACAGGGGAGCGTGGAGAGCAGCACTGAGGATGCACAGGAAGGGATCCTACACGGGAGCGAGGAAAGCAGCGCTGAGGATGCACAGGAAGGGATTCTACAGGGGAGCGTGGAGAGCAGCGCTGAGGATTCGCAAGAAGGGATCCTACACGGGAGCGAGGAGAGCAGCTTGAGGATGCACAGGAAGGGATCATACACTGGAGCGTGGAGAGCAGCACTGAGGTTTCCCAGGAAGGGATCCTACACGGGAGCGTGGAGAGCAGCGCTGAGGATTCGCAGGAAGGGATCCTACATGGGAACGTGGAGAACAGCACTGAGGATACACAGGAAGGGATCCTACACCGGAGCGTGGAGAGCAACCAGAGCGCAGGCCACAAGCACCACAAGGATCGTGGATTCCACAGAGGGTGCGACAGTGTACCACAATGGGCGAAACAATGGTCCAGTGGGACTAGAACAATGAATCCAATAATAACTTTCAGGTTTGGGGTTGGTATCAAATGAATGTGTGGGATTTTTAAAATTATAAATGATCACTATAATTTTAAAAAATACAAGTACACAAGTGAAGAAGTAAAGAACCCTATTTCTACCCCAATTCTCACAATTTGAGGTATTGTAGTCATCTTATTGTTTTCATATGAATAAGATCATTATCTTCAAAATTTGCTTCTTACCTCCAAAGCTATATTTCCATTTAAGTCTATTGAAATCTGCCTTATTTTAAAAGTCCATATTTCATAAAATAAGTGTTCTAAAATTCATTCGACATTCCTCTTCTGTTGGACATTTATGTAGTCATCAGCTGTTTTGTGATTTTAATTACTGGCTCAGAGATGTAAAGATCATAAAGTATCTTTTTACTTCCCTTTTACTTTGCTGTATTTAAAAATGGCCTAGGAAAATGCTGTTGTGTTAAACCTACATGTCACACTGAAAGAACTAGTAGAAAATACAGCAGAGAAGGAGTAGGATTCAACAATGCAGGAGCTAAGAACGAGAGTGGGTCAAGCAGACGATACGAAAAAGCAGTCAGTGTCCACCAGGACTTGCATCTTGAGGCTACAGTGATTCTCAAAGAGATGTGAAGAGACACTAAGAAGTTCAGAAGAAAGTTCTTTCCTGCTGAAGTGCCTGGGTAGGGAAGTTTCTTAGAATAGAAAAGATCTGAGCTCATTCTTAAAGGATGTGGAGGATTTTTATAGGCTAAAGAATAGGTAATTAATTTCCAAGGATGGAAGTGTTGATGTTTGATGTTCAGCCAACCAAATTCAGATAGTTATTTGAATTTCTATATATTCCAACTAAACTTCCATCTCACAGTCATCCTCTCTGAGTAATATGAAATGAATCTGCCATGTTTGAGAGCAAATATACATCATGAGCAAACTAGTACAAAGTTAAAAGGATCTGGATAAAACCACAACTAAATAAGAGCTTGCAAAGGATACCGCCTGTCTTTGTTCTGTAAGATTTCATTAAGTGCAAGCAGAAGCCCAAACCAATGTGCTCTGGAAAGGAACCAGCAGCCAATTACTATCTCAATAATTTATAAGCATTAGATTCTCATGTTTCTTTTTTTTTATAATTCCTAAAAATAATCTTCAGGACATCACCTCGCAGATTTGGTGTCTGGAGTCCTACAGTCCTGACTCCTAATGATGGGCTTTGTTCTAATGAAGGGCTGAATGAACATATTGGCCTACAAACAAATTAGTACCATTTCAGTGTCTCTGTGTGTGTGCGTTTAATTTGCCTAACCATTAGCTGGGATTTAACCCATCCTTGAATAGAAAGTGGTTTTCAAAAAAATGCTTCTCCAAAAGAGCATTGGAAAGAAAACAGAATCAAATTCTCCTTTCCTAAGTGGAGAAACAGACCAGAGTTGACGCCTGCCCTCTGTTGCATTTTGGTCTTTATTACGTTTGCCCCAAACTCATGCATAGTACTCAACATATTATTGTTCATTTACCTGGATCTGGTAAGGTCTATGTGCGTATATGTGGGGAAGAAACCAAGGGTTGAAGCTGAGCTATCTCCAGCTGCCCGTTAGCGGTCAGTTTTTTGTCAGATGACCCCATGACACTGAAAATACTTCACATTTCTTCTCTGAAGGGCAAGATAATAGTTTTAATGTTATTTCTTAACATGTTCTTATATGCTATACAAGAATCTTTTCTTCCTGCTAAAAGACATGGAAACGTAGCCTTTATGTCATTTTCTTAGTTATTGTGTTAAGATGTTTATATTCTACTTTTAGAAAGATTCACTTGTACCCTTGTAAGAAAAAAAAAAAGAAATATTCAATTTAAGTAGTATTTAAAAAGTAAAGCAAAGCATCTGAGTTC
>CAUYTI010084997.1:0-21273 GCA_963575145.1 Galago senegalensis
GCTTTTTTGTTTAGGGAATCAGGCTTTATGAATTCCCTTTTTTTTTTTGCCCCCACCCCCTTGTTGGTTGGGTTTTAAACAACCCCCCCCCCCGCCCCCCTGCTTTAAGTCAGGAAGCTCAGCTGAAAGAGTTCAGTAATAACTGCAAAACCCCAGCTTCCCCTTGTAAGCGCTTCCCTTACCAGGTGTTGGCTCTTGTCAAATTCAGCTGGCACTAAGGACTCCCCCTCCCCTACTGAAAGCCCCTTATAAAAGGTGTCCACCCCTGTTTCTAGGCACGAGAGATTTTTGAGGCATGGGCCTGCTCTCTGCCCTTGCTGAATTTGGACTTAGTGTGCTGGCGTTTCTCTCTTCCACTCGCTTTGGGTACAACATTATGAGTAGAATGACAGGTGCCTTGGCCTACCAATTCTCATGATAGCAGTTTCCCATATGCAGCCTTTCTGGGAACATGGGTCCTCAGGGCTGACCTCGAGTGCTCACACAATCAGTGTAGAAAGTCACATAAGTGGCATCAGTGACCTCCAGGGGCATTGCCAGGGCTTGTGAGGACAGAGAAGACTGCCAAGGTATTTAAAAGTCACCACGATGTGTTAAATGGCCAGTAAAACACTTTCCCTAATCGTTATTGGCCCTACCCTCTCTGAAGAGCAGGTGTGGCTTGGTGCTTTTCATACCATCTTGGAGCCTCTGCTAACTAGTGCCCAGCTGCTTTAATAGGTGAGTGTGTGCTGGAAATGCCTTCCTCCCCCCTCCCCCTTCCCTCAGTTCTCTCTCCTCACTTGGCTACCTTTGCTCTGTGTTGCTGGACTGCTGTTCTTGTTTTTTTTTTTTGAGACAGAGTCTCACTGTGTCACCCTAGGTAGAGTGCCATGGCCCACCTCCAACTCTTGGGCTCAAGTGATTCTCTTGCCTTAACCTCCCAGGGCTGGGTCTCCCAGGTGCCTGCCACAATGCCCAGCTATTTTTTTTTTTTTTCAGTTTTTGGCCCGGAGCTGGGTTTGAACCCACCACCTCTGGCATATGGGGCTGGCACCCTACTCCTTTGAGCCACAGGAGCCGCCTACCTGGCTATTTTTTTGTTGCAGTTGTCATTGTTGTTTTTAGCAGGCCCTGGCTGGGTTCAAATCCACCAGCCTTGGTACATGTGGCTGGCACTGTAACCACTGTGCTTCGGGCGCCCAGCCTGGACTGCCGTTCTTATCTCTATGATTCAGACCTGGCTCCTCATGCCACACGATCCCATGCACTTAGGACACTGGTTGTCCTCTTGCCTCTTGGCCCCACCTGCCCAATTTTCTGATTCCACTTTGCACCCAAACCATAGTGAGATATACACCTTCCTCATTTCTAAGTGCCCTCAGCTCAGGAACCCCAACCTTGACAGTATTTCAAGCCCTCACTTAGCCACCTGGGGGTGTCATGATTACATTTGATTATATGACATAGTATTCTGAGCTTGTTTAGAGATGAGATTCCAGGAGGCTAGGATGGGACGGAAATTGCCTCCCCCAGAGTCCTGTGTGTGCGCTGGGAAGATCCATTCCAACCCATATGAGATGCTTTCACAGGCTCTTAAATGCACAGGCCTTGTTCAAGAATGGGAAACAGGAGTCTGTCCACCTCTTAGAGCTCTGGGAGAGAGCTGGAAACAGTCACTGGACTCAGGCACACACAAACCATCTGACCGAGGTCCCGAAAGAGGCTGCGCTCAAGGAAGATAATAGGGCTAGAGCAGACACAAGAGTCACGAGTGAAGAGGGTGGCTGCTGAGCAGGTGACCCCGACCAGGGGGCAGTGGGGCCAGGTGGTCTTGTTTCACCTCGCTGGCAGTGCCCGTCTGCACTGGCAAGGTGAGGTGTAAGACAAGAAGAGAATAATTTCAGATAGTGATAAGAACTGGGAAGAAAATAAATACATAAAATTATATGATCAAAGGAAGGAGGCTGGGGATGCAGTGAGTCCACATTAGAGTATCCGGGGCTCAGGCTTCTAACCCCTTCTCCTTGGGATAGCCACTCTCCAAGTGACACCTGATGATTTATTTCAATGGCATCTGTATACTGAAGATCCCCACACAGCTATCTCTGCCTCTGTCTTCTGTCATGAGCCCCAGACTTGCATATCAAAATACCTATCTGGCATCTCTGCTTCAATATCTACAAGGCCTCTAAATTTAACAATGCTAAACCCTAGTTCTTGATTCTTTTCTTTCTGTCTTTCCCATTTCAGTAAATTCTGTGTGAGTTGACCTTCTGCATTCTGGATCCCCCTCCTCCCCTCACACATATGGCGATCATGACTAACTTGAGGGTAAATCAAGGAGGTTTTAACAATTAGGCTGTGGGATATTGTGATATGGTGACTTTCCTTAATTGTGATCTGTACCAAACCAAGCAGAAGCTGAGGCACTCAGCTGGCTAATTCAAATTCAGTCTCTTTTTCACATACTTGAATGGCTAGATACTTTACCAGTGTAAAATTAATCTGATAGACCATTTCAGTCTGTGAGGCTATATCTAACCTGTGAGTCACTTTCTCTGAAGGCCAATTATTCCTTAACAAAAATAAATAGTTGAAGTTAACCTGATGCTTACTGTAGCTATGGCCTACACAGCTTTAACTGTCCGTTGAATGGAGTGGAACGCTGTCCATCAAAAGAAAAATATTGTTCTAAGAGAAATTATATGTATTTATTCCATCTACCAAAGAGCTAAAGGATAGTGTCCACTTGATCAGAAACAGTGTTAACTTTTAACATGATACCAGTTCACTGAGTGACTCAGATAGGTAACATCCTGCAATTCAAGGAAAGTTAATACAATGGGACCAGAGTAAAAACTCAAACTCCATGAACTACTCCCATACCATTACCTTCCAATTTGTTTTTCCCATACATCACAGAGTGTGCATAAGCCTAGGCATGCAAGCTATGTCTACCTGCACAAAAGGAAATAATGACTGAAATAATTAATAATTAATGCAAGCTTAAAATTTTATCCTTGCCTCAACTGCCTAAGATTGCTTGGATTATCTGTAGACTCAAAAGTATAGGGATGGCATTTCTATTTATCATTTTCTGATTAGCTGGATAACTATATTTTTAATAACTGATATACACACACACACACACACACACATATGTATACGTATATATACATAAGCCCTTGTGGACCAACTAAATATGTTAGTTCCATATGCACTTTCACTGCCTTGTAATCTAACTGGTATTGCATCCATTTAAATTTCAGAATATTTAATGGAAGAAAAAATTAGATTTGTGTGCAGTCATCAAGGAGTCTAGATAAGAGTAATTCTAGATAGCATTCATTGAAAGCTGTTTAAGTGCTTAGTGCCATGTTCCACAGCTTTAAAAATAATATATGTGTTTAGAAGAACCTTGACAGCTGACCACCTCCCTACACTGACCACTTCCTTCAGTTGACCTAATTTTCATAGACCAGACAGGCACTATATATATGTATCAAGATAGTGGGTCTAGCTCCTTATACTGACCAGCTTGTTATAGTCCCTCGGGTGGTCAACTTACAGAGGTTCTACTACACATTAACCCATTTAATCTTCACTGTGACCATCATAGAAAGGTATATTCTAGGGCCAGGGCAGTGCCTCATGCCTGTTATCCTAGCACTTTGGGAGGCCAAAGTGCAAGGATTGCTGAGGAGATTCACATATGAATATACAAAGGCCAGAGCTTTGAGACCAGCCGAGGCAAAGTCAGACCCTGTATTTACACACACACACACACACACACACACACACACACACACACACACACACACAAATACAGTGGGGCATGATAGTCCTTGCTACTCTAGAGGCTGAGGCAAGTCTGAGGCTGTAGTGAGTTATGAGGACTCCACTGCACTCTTGCCCAAGCAACATAATGGGACCCGGTCTGGAGAAAAATAAAAGAAATAATGGAGATGGCATAAATCTAGGCTGAGACTCCGCATTAAAAAAAGAAGAAAAGAAAAAGAAAGCATATGTTTGTTGAGTTTAGGAATTACACCATTTTCCCACCTGAACACTATATAGCCACAAAAGCCATGTTTTTGAAGATTATGTCATGATGGGGGAAATGATCACCAGTTCATAAAAAGTAGAACATAAAACTTATCCATATGGGTGTCTCACGTACACAGAGATACATAAAGTGAACATTTACTGAATATATATGTAGGCGGTTAAAATACCTGAAAGGTAATTATACTCAATTGCTAAAAGTTCAATGGCATAATGGGTGAATTGTTCTTCATTGTCTTTCTATGATTGCCAGAATTTATTAAAATGAGCGTGTATCATTTTGATAATCAGAAAAAAGCAATGACAATGTTTTAAAAAACTGTTCCAAAAGCTACTGAAAATTTAAACCGATTATCATAAAATAAATAGAAAAAGAAGAGCCATCCTCCTAAAACAAACAACAGCTCAGACCTTATTAACTTACAAAAAAATTTCTGCTAATACTTTAAGAATCAGCTAATTCCAGTGGTATTTAAAATGCTTAGAGTGGTGCTGCCCAAGGGGACTTTCTGCACTGATGGGAGTGTCCTATATATGTGCTGCCATGTGGCAGCCATGTGAACTGTGACTAGTGACTAAGGATCACAATTTTGAATTTGATTTCATTACAATTAATTTAAACTTAGCCACACAGTGACTACCATGTTGGACACTGCAAGCTTGAGATTACAGATAATGAAGAGAAGTCTGTAAAGTCTTCCTATAAAGCAGTATAACTATGACCTAAACATGCTAGAAATATAAACAATAGATAAATTTCACATATGACTATAAAGGTAAAAAATAAATAATATACTAAATAAAGTACTAAGAAATATAACCTAGCACATATTAGACTACCTACACTACTACTACTACCTACATAGACTATAGTCTATGGTAAGTTCAGGATGGTTCACACTGGCAAATCTACTAATACTCCTTTTAGTAGATCAAAAGCAAAAATGTAGACCATGGCTGTTGAAAAGGCATTGGTTAAAATGCCATTTTGATTAAAAACTCTTAATAAAATAGGACTAAGTTGATATTTCTGCCATTGTTGGTAACATGATAAAATACATATTCTCAACGTAGAAGACTGCATGGAGAAATAATGACGAAATGATAAAATCCGCTAGTTTGAGGATGTCCCTATTAAATACGACATGAAGAGGAATATGTTCACTATAACTACTGTTAGCTTGCAGTGTCCAACATGGTAGTCCAAAAGACGAGAGAGAAATGTTGGCTAGGCTTTGGAAAAATGATTCACTATAATAACTGTTAGGTTATTCTGGACATAGAAATCAGTGAAATTAGATAACAGAAAGAGCATGTTTAAAATTTGAAAGAAGTTATCACTGACTATATAAATTGTTGATGTAATTATGATAAACTAATATAAACAATCACAAATGCTGCAGTAAAGTGGTTCTAAATGTGGACTCTGGAATCCTGTTACTGGCTCTATTGGTAACAAGCTGTGTGACGTTGAGCAATTTACTTAACCTCTCTGTGCTCAGCTTCCACATTTGTAAAATAAGGATGACAAAATGATCTACTATAGGAATCCTAAGGGGACTATGTAGGTAAATGTATATGTAGAGAGAAAGCTCTTAGAACTGCATTATAATAAATTTTACACATTCCTATTATTAAGGTGATAATAATGAGAACATTAAACATGTAAAAAATCAAAAGCTTCCTATATAAAAAGAGAGTTTAATTTATAATAGCAATATAATAATTAAATATCTAAAACATAAGAAAAGTTTCCAAGATTTAAAAAATTGTAAAGTGCTACTGGTAATAAAAATTAGAGTTGAATAAAAGGCAAAACATATTATTCTTAGATAGGAAGACTGAAAATCATAAGGTTATAAATTTCTTCCATATTAGTCTATAAATTTAAAAACTGATATACTGGTTCTAAATCCATGTAAAGATAAACATGAGAAGAATGAAGATAGAATCAAAAGGAAGTTAGCATGAACACCTATGAGAAATATAATTCTATAGTACTCAATATGGTACTAGACTATGAATTTACAGATTAATGATACAGTTTAAAAAGCACAGTATAGAATCAATTATATATGGATATTTACTATATGTTACCTGGGGATACTACAGACATATGGGGGGGAGGTTAATTAGCCAATAAATTCAGTTACAAAAAACTCATAGCTCATTTGAAAAAAAAAGTTGGTTCTCTACTCCTTATTCTGAACCAAGTTATCTATAGATTTAATATTAATCATGAAAGTAAAATTTAAAAAGTCAAGGATAAAAACATGAGAGATTAGAATGGCTATTATCAAAAAGACAAGAGATACATGTTGGCTAGGGTATGGAAAAAAGATAACCCTTATGCACTGCTGGTGGGAATGCAGGTTAGTGCAGCCATTATAAAAAACAGTAAGGCTGTTCCTAAAGAAATTAAAAACAGGATATGCCCCAGAAATCCCTCTTCTGGGTATATACCCAAAGGAGATGAAGCCAACACCTTGCAAAGATATCTGCACTCCTGTATTCACTGTAGCATTATTCACAGTGGCCACGATATGGAAACAACCTAAGTGTCCACTGATGGACAAATAGATAAAGAGAACATGGTATACATATGACACAATGGAATATTCAGTCTTTAAAAAAGAGATCTATTTGCTACAACATGGATGGATCTGGAGGACATACGCTAAGGGGAATAAGACATACACAGAAAGAAAAAATATTGCATAATTTCACTTACAGATGAAATCTAACTTTTACAAAGGATCCAATATACAGAGACAAGAATAAAATAGTGGTTATTAGGGATGGGGCAGGGAGGGCAATGGGAGGTGCAGGCCAACATATATAATGTAGTATAAACAAGTTCAGAGATCTAATGTACCATGTGACAACTAAAGGAAATTGTATTAGGAATTTTTGTTTAATAAGTAGATTTCAGCTGCTCTTGTCACAAAAAAACTATGTGAGATAACAGATACGTTAATTTGCTTTACTATAATAACCACTTTATGATCTTATGTTATACATCTCAAATATACACAAAATTTATTTTAAAAAAAGAAAAGATGAATACATTTAGCGATGGAAAATTCCCACATTTCTGCAAGGCAAAAAGCACCACAGATAAAATCAAAGACAACAATAAGCAGAGGGGGAAACAGAATCCTATATTACGATTCATTCCTTGGACTAATAAAGAGCTTACGCACATCTCAAAAAAAAAAAAAAGATTATGCCCAATAAGAAAAATGACCAACAACTCAACTGAAAAGTGGTCCAATAATAAAAGAAGATACTTCACAGAAAAATATTCCCTTTTTCTATGAACCTAAAAAGATGTTCAACCGTTCAACATGATTTATAATAAGAAAAATGTGATAACATTTTTAACTTATTGAATCACAACAATAAGCTGTACCGTTCTTTTGGTGAAGACATGCAGATGTAATTTTCATATACTGCTAGTTAAAATATAAATGAGTTCAAAATTTATTGGCCGTGTGACAGTCTCTATCATACTTTAAAACCTACATATCACTGTTGTACAATTGAATGTCCCAAGATTTACCTTAGAGACATACTCACAAATGTGCTAAGTGGCTTATGTACGTTTCTTTAATAAGAGAAAACATGTCTGTGGATAGACTGTGACACATACAGATAATGAAATGATACACAGTTGTTAGAAATGAGAAGGCAGCTTGGTTTGCATGCTGAAGTGAATTCAAGTCCAGTCTGAAGCAGTAGGAAGAAGGTTACAGAGTTAATATAAACACATACGCACATGAGCATATTGTGTATAAGAACATAAAATATCCCTGGAAGAGATGATATTCTAGGAAGAGGAACTGGGCAGCTGAGAGGCACACCTGAGAAGGCAATTACTTGTCATTGTATCCCAGTTTATGCCCTTTGCATTTTACGCCATGCATATACATGTAGGCCACTATCAAAGTTTTGAGACAGACTGTGTTAGGATCCACTATTTCACTTCCAGGAAACACAACCAACTGTGTCCTCTCTGACTCACTCACGCAAGTTTCAACTTGCTCAGCTTGTCAATGTTTCTGGGAGGTTTTTATTTGTTTCCTGTCCGTGTGGATTTTACGTTTCTCGGCGTTTGTGTATTTCACAAATTTCATAATGACCCACGTGTGTGTGTGTGTGTGTGCTTAATTCTTAACTGCTTTCAGAAATAGCTTTAAATGTTCATCTCTTTTTTACCTTCTTTCCCCAAGGAGGAAATCCTGGCTCTTTCCAAATTATATTCCTATTACTGGCATCATTTCAGCTCCCTTCCCCCCTTTTCCCTTCATTGCACACATATCAAATAAATAATTGTCCAAAAAAAAAAAAAACAATAGACACGTGGGACAAATGACCTCCACTTCACACAGTACTGGTAAAACAGCAAAATTGGTACAGTTGGGATATATCTGAGAAACTCTATGGCAAATGCTAATAGCGTTTATCTCCGTGGGGAGGTGACAGGTCATTCTGTTTTGTCTTAGCATTTTCTGTAATGTGCAAAGTTTATGCAATAATACTGTGTTGCCTTTGCAACCACTTCTTAAAGTTTTTTTTTTTTTTTTTAACTTTTTAGCTACTCACCTGGTTCCTGTCCCTGGCATTTGCATACCGAAACCTCTGGATGTAATAAAAGACCAGCCATGCGAGGGAAATGATCATCAGAACAATGAAGGAGATGGAGACAAACACAACCGAAGTGCGGCTCACATATTTCTGCAAGTTCCGGGTTCCGATGGTGATGGACATGGTCACGGTGATGTTTCTCTCCAGCAGGCTCACTATCTCCCTCCCTTTGGGCTCAGGAATCATGATGGCCACGATGTCTTCCACACCTGTGGCGAGAGGGGCAGGAACGGGCAATGAGGTCGGGGAGAAGCTGGGGGCATCAGAGAGCAAGGTCCAGACTGAGTAACTTGCCCCCAAAGGGTGATACTACCTTTGAGAACTCCATGCCACGTGAATTGGACCTACTAGCCAGAAAACAAGTCAAATTTTCTCTTTCTTCTGTGACGTTGCATGTGAGAAATAACCTAAATTGAATTCATGATGTTGGCACCGAGGAGGCCATGATCTTGCTCATTGAGGGCACATAGAACCAGGTTACACTGATTGCTTCTGTTAGATAAGGACCCTCTTATAATCGTGTCCCACCCCCAGAAGTGTTGAACTTGAGTCTGACCAAGGCAGATCCTCCCCCGTCAGCCCAGTTGACTGTTCTGTGTTCCCTTCTACTGATCCCCTGAGCAGGGAAAGGGACTTTGCACTCCATGGCAAAAGGGTAAAATGCCAGGGTTAGGCCATCTGTCTGAGAGCTCGCTCCTTTTCTCCCACCCAACATAATGAATATTCAGTTACAGCTCTTTTTGCATCATTTCCAAGGCAATTTTCTCCTGTAGTGCATACCCAAGCAACCAAAAATAAATAAACCAATAAATAAATAAATTCCTTAAAGAGCTCTTACATCATTTGCCATCATAAAATGATAGTCCCAGAATTATTTTCTACTTATATAACCTAATTCAATGGAAACAGCTTGTGTGATCGTTTACCAAGCAAAGAAATGAGGGAAGCAGTATAGATTATTCCAGGACTGTTTTAACGCTACTCTTAAATATTCCCGCTACACTGGCCCTGTTAATCCAGAGAGTTGGAAGCAAAAGTGCAACTTTTCTTGGGCCTGGGTAATAAGAGTTATTCTCCTCTTAATGAGGAGTCCCAGGGTGGCTAAAGGGTATTTTTAGAAATTATATGTTAACAGATTCAAAGAGCCCACCCAAGATGTCATTGTGTTTGCCACATGAAAGAGAATATTAATTTCACTAGGATAAGTTCTCAGGGATCACCTCAGTTCAAATCCCTAGAGAAAAGGGAAAGATGAATGGGGCACACAACCCCTCTGTCCACACAGAAATATCCTGATACCTGTCGTGACTACAAATTAGAGGGAGTGAATATGCAATTAGGATGTTGGAGATTTAGGACAAAATTAAAGCTTGTTGTAGCTGCTTAAAGCTGGCCTTGTTCCCATGCTGAGGTCAGTCGGTTAGCTGGAACCACCACATTATATTTGCTTAGGGAGTCCCAAGTCTCTTAGAAGCTACTTAGGGCTTTCACTTGACCTTGCTCTCTACACAGGGTTTTCAACCCTAAATTCATTGATGGTGCTTCACTTAGGCTGAATAAATACTTTAAAAGCAAACCACATACGAAGGTGCGTGTGTATGTGTGTGTGTGCTGTATCAATTATATGTTTAAAACATTTCTGAAACCTTTGCAATGGTCCAGTTGTAAAATCGCAAAGCCATGGAGTTCTTGGTTTTGGCTGTTAAACGTATTTCTGGGAATTACAGAAACGGCAGGCTTGAATTTCAACTTTGCAGAATTTACTGACAATTCTGATGTTCCCTTTCTTTTCACATTTACTTTGGCTAATGGCTGCATGTGGTCTGAGGTTTTGTGAGGGATTAAGGCTGCTGGCAGGTTTTGTTTCTAGAGAAACATGATCTTCTTTGCATGCTGGACTAATCTGGCCTAGTGAGGCTCATCCCAGCACTGCAGCTATTTTGGAGTTATTGAGGTAATGGTAGGAGCATAAATTTTTTTTATTTCTTCCATTCCTTTATTTGTATTCCTTTGACGTGTTTATTTAAGGCTCTCAAATTAGATTTCTTTGGAGGAGAGTGTCTTGGGGTTATTTATGAGAATTTGTATGCTCAGACATGCGCAAGCTTCACGATTTTTAGTCATCAAATTTCTCTAATATATTCTTTTATGACTTCAAGTTATGATATCTAGCTTACAAAGTTTCTTTTTCACCCAAGATTGTAGAAATAATTGTCTAAAATAGCTTCTTGAAACCTTACAGTTTTATCTTGTACATAAAATCCAAAACAATCCAACTGGGATTTAATAACAATGTTGGTTAAACTTTGACAATGGGATAGACACAAAGGAGGAAGATTAGGATGCAATTTATTCCCCTCCCCAAATCATCATACATATTTGGGTCTACTTTGCACTTTTTTTTTCCCTGTGTGTGAGGCCGACCCAGTTTCTGTTGAATCGGCACCAGGCTATTTTGGTTGTGTAGCTTTTAACACATGTACTTACTATCTCATAGCCTAATTCTTCCTTCACTATTTTCCCCCCTACAATTTTCCCATTATCCACTTACATTGAAGAGACCACAGAGTCTAACAATTGAGAGTTGGGCTCTGGAACTGGACGGCTTATTGCAAACTCTAGTTTAGCCTTTTAAAAATAGACAAACAAATTTTCGATCTCCACAAAGCTTTAAATTACTCATCATCCACTTTCAGGGACCTGAGAAAACATTTTATCTTCCTGTAGGGGAAAGTATAATTAACTATTTTAAGGCATTCATTTAAAACTTAAATGCTTAGTCACACTGCTTGTGTTGTCTGTACTACCCTGGTGCCTTTGTGCTACAGAACATCCACCCAGAAAGCCAAACAGTACAGACGACAGTGTGGAGAGTCTACGCATCTGGACTTCAGCTTTTTTCATTTGCAACATTCATAAGAAATTTCTAGCATTGACTACGGTAAAAATAGACGAGATTCTGGGATATCTCTCTGTGTGGCTTACTCTGTGTATTGTGCCCGGCAAAAGGTGATAGTGGGGATATGTATTTATCCCCATGGAAATCGTCAGCAAGAATTCAGGTACCTAGCGTTCTCTCAAAATGGTATAAAGGGGATTTAGTTAAATAGTCATTCTGATCAAAGCACAAAGCCAGAGCAGAAAGCTACTCCAGGATCTAGGTTGTTCGAATGGGACATAAGCATAGATACGAGTTGTGGGATATGCAGCGATGGTGTGAGAAGTCAGCGGATCCTCCCAGGTATCCTACAGTATGATTGCTTCTGTGGTCTGTGGGAGGCAGGGAATGAGAGAACGGTGAGGCGAGGGGGAGCACTGAGAGCCCAGCAGGGACACAGAGTTTAATGCCACCCTAAGCAGCTACTACCCAATACATATCTATACGCAGGGCAGCGCCAAGGCTCAGGGAAGAGAAGTTAACAAATTGCACAATTCGTCTGGGCATAACCTACAAAAAGATCCTGCTATTTGAGAAATTCTGTTTACTGTGACACTGAGTGCCTCTTTTTTGGGCAAAATGACATCAGCCTACCATCTATTTTCCTCCCAAAGGTATTTTATACTTGTGAATGGTGAGTAGCTGCTGTTATATAATTATTGTGTGTTCTGGAGAAGCTCTTGAGTCCTGTGGGAAAACGTGTGACCAGGACACATATGACCTGCTGCCAGACAACAGCAGGAGCATCCGGTATTTATGGCGCTTCCTTTCCCCCCCGAGAATGCTCAACTGCCAGGATCTAATTTGGTATATGCAGATAAGTAAGGAATCAGAACAAAAGTTCATAAAGCCAAAGAATGTTTAATAACCAGGAAAGCCTTTACTTATAAATTCAAAACAGGTTGTTTAAACACTGAATTAATAGGCTAGCTAGCCCACCAGCACAAAGCTAGACACTTCACCGCCTGTAGCCCTGCTCTTTCCCCTGTGTGTCTGGGAGGGACAGCATTCCTCCCTGGGTTCATGTGATCGGAAATCCTTCTTTCAATCCCCTGCATTATTTCCTTTCCACTAATCTTTACTTTAATCTCAGTTTCACTGTTGGCCCTCTAGCATTTAGTTAATAATAAGAAAAACTTACATTGTTCCATTTGGAGAAATTTTCTATTTATATACTTAATATACACTTTTTTTTTTTTAACTCAGCTCCTTTGAATTCTCTGGAAGTCCTCATTATCAAGCCTTTGTCTGATTCACACTATAGAAATATCTTTTTCCATTCTGAAAGTTGTCTATTTGCTTTAGTTGTCGAAGCTGAAGATGCTGGCATGGAGGATGAGAGAAGGGAGCACTTTACACTGCTGGTGGGGCTGCAAACTAATACTACCTTTTTGGAAGGAAGTATGGAGAATCCTCAACAAACTCAAGTTAGACCTCCCATTGATCTTGCTATCCCATTACTAGGCATCTACCCAGAAGATAAAAATCCGTTTACAATAAGGACATTTGCATTAGGCTGTTTATTGCGGCTCAATTTACAATCGCCAAAATGTGGAAACAGCCTAAATGCCCACCAACCCAGGAATGGATTAACAAGCCATGGTATATCTATACCATGGGATACTATTCAGCCACTAAAATTGATGGAGACTGTACATCTTTTGTTTTAACCTGGATGGAGGTGGAATACATTCTTCTTAGTAAAGCATCATGAGAATGGAGAAACAAAAATCCAGTGTACTCAATTCTAATATGAAGGCAGTAGATGAGCTAATACAAGGTAAGGGGTAGAGGAATGAGTGAGCAGGAAGTGGGGGAAAGAGGGAGGAAGATGGGGGTGTCAAAGTGTATGGCACACACATCCTTTAGGTACAGGGCATAATTGTAAGAGGGGCTTTACCTAACAAATGCAGTTAGCATAATCCAATTCTTTGTATCCTCAATGAATCCAAAACAATAAAAAAAATTAGCTTCTGATTTTAAGGTGAATGCGTATGAAGTGATTTTAAAAGTGCAAAGCAGCTTATAAACGTAAAGTATTATTACTACTTCCTGCATCAATAAATATATTTTTAATAAACACAGATGCAAAAATCCCTAATAAAGCATTCATAAGCAAAATCCAATAACACAGGAAAACAATTGTCATAACCCCAGTGAGGTTATCCTAGGAATGTGAAGATGACTTAGTATTTGAAAATATATTAATGAGTTTTAGTATACTAATTAATTAAAGGGATAAAGTATACAAATATCTTATGTAGCAAGTTGTCTTCCAGTATTTGTTCTCCCTAGTGTTTTAGCTAGGCATAGGCCAAGTTCACCAGTGAAAAGTCTCCTTTGTAGCTAGATGAGGCTATGTGATTAATATTTGGCCATGGATACACGAGTGGGAATGACATTTGCCACTCCAAGGATGTATGCATAAAAGGGCTGATCTGAGGATGTGCTCCCTAGTTCCCCTCTTTCCCTTCCCTTTGACTTCAGGTGGGGAGACTTGGTGTAGCCTTTGAGAAGGAACCCATTTATGGAGGATGGCACCCAGGCCAGAGTCTCATTAGAAGTAGTAAAAGGAAATTCCTCAGCGTGCTAACAAGTGTCATCCATAAATAACAAATTAAATGGAGGATAAAGCATTATAAGTTTTCCAGTTAACATCACGCATAAGACAAAGACGATTCAGCATTGAAAGCAGAAGTTATACCTGTTGCAAAGAGACAAACACATTAGAGTGGTGAGTCCTAGAAGGGAAGAGTGCACACAGTCATGACTTCAAGACCCACAGGACCATGTGTGAAAGCCAAGACAGTTCTGCTATTAAAACCAGAAGACTAGTCAGTCCCCTTCAGAAGTTAGAGAGGGGAGTCCACGTGGATGACAGCAGTCTATGCCTGCCCCATCATCCCTACCTCCTGAGATAAACAGTAAAGAAAAGCAGATGATGAGAACACTTAATATATGATTGCAATGAATTTGTCAATTATACCTCAATACAGCTGGGAGAAAAGTGAACAAATAAAATGTTTGAACCTTTTCAATTATTCAACAGCAGTAAAATAAGTAATCTATGGTGCATTCCCTGAAAATTGATAATTATGATGACCACAAAAGTAATATGATAAAAATGCTTACGATGTTTTACAAAGTGAAAACATACCTACCATAGGTTTGTCAAGCTATGAGTGTATGTATAAGCTGGATTAAAAAGGAAGATAGAGGAATGGAGAAAAATGTTTAGAAAAAAATTAGAAGACTGTTGAGTAAAATACAAGATTCAAGATCCACATACAAAAATAAAGAGCTTCTCTATGCCGGTAATACCTAACCAGAAAACGTATTGGGAAAACTGACCTATACATAATAGCAGCAGTCATCATAAAACATCTAAAAATAAACCCAATCAACTTCAGCCCTAAATAAAGAAAACTACACAAAAAACCTCTGAAAGGCATAACAAAATTTCTAGAGGAGCAGATTTAGCTGATTATTTAGTATGACTTTAGTCTCCACACATAGATGATTTTCAAGTTATCCATTTGTCATTATTATTATTATTCTGTTAATACATTATGGTCAAGAAACATAGCCTTACAAGAAAAAAAGAAGGAACATAGCCTCTTGAAATTGATCTTTAATCACTATTTTCAGGGTAAAGGTTCCCTCTCTATTCAAATACCTGGCCTGTTCTGTGTTAAGTATACACATCTCCTTGACGAAGCTTATGAACTGTATTCAGATTTTCCATAGTTCTGTAGATTCTGCCTGATTAGTTCCCTAGCGGGTGGGTTAAATCATCTAACACAGCAGTTGACCAACCTGTTTCTCTCTGCAGCTCTGTCAGTTGCTGCTCCACACATTTGGAGTTGTGTTAACTGCGTGTGTCATCGTGGTGGTGGTATCTGCTCACACTCTCCTGGCTGCTGAGAGGTCTGACAACCTGATCCTTGCTCTTTGCAAATGATCTGTTCTTCCTCTCTGAAGCCTTTTAGAGTTATATGGTAGGGTAGTCTTTGATGCTTTTAAATGTCACTCCATGTTTTTGTGAGTACTTATCAGTTATTTTAGTAGTACATGAATACTTTCCACCGTACCACAGAGCTGGCCAATACCTGAGTACTTTCAATCTGAGGGATTTTATTCCTTCTTTGAAGCATTTGTCCTCATACGTTATTCAAATATTTCCTTCTCCATGTTTTTCTGTCCTGTAATTCCTATTATCCTATTAGTAGCACTTATTCCTCTTCTTCTATATTTCTTACAACCCCCCCATTTTAAAAAAGTTTATTTTGAAATAACTTTAGACTAATAAGTAGCAAAAACAGACCACGGAAGTCCTACGAACCCATCTCCCAACTTCCTGTGATGATGTCATTTTATATAATTGTAGGCGTTATCAAAACAGGAAATTGTTTTTTTTTTTTTTTTTTTTTGCAGTTTTTGGCCAAGGCCAGGTTTGAACCCGCCACCTCTGGTATATGGGGTGGGTGCCCTACTCCTTTGAGCCACAGGCGCTGCCCTCAAAACAGGAAATCGATTGGCATGACATAATTAACTAGATTATGGAATTTACTTGGATTTTGCCAATTTTTGCATGTACAGATTTTTAAAATCTCTTTGCTTATAATTCAGTGAAACTTGGCTTAGCGCTTGTAGCTCAGGGGTTAGGGCGCTGGCCACATACACTGGGGCTGGTGGGCTCATACCCGGCCTGGTCCTGCTAAACAACAACAACTACAACAAAAAAATAGCCGGGTGTTTTGATGGGCGCCTGTAGTCCCAGCTACTTGGGAGGCTGAGGCAAGAGAGTCGCTTAAGCTCAGGAGTTGGAGGTTGTTGTGAGCTGTGATGTCACAGAACTCTACTTATAGTGAGATTTTTCCAAAAAAAAAGAAACTTTATCACATGTATAAAGTCATGTAATCACTGACATGATTAAGATATTGAAATATTCCATCACCCAAAGGAATTCCCTCCATGCCCCTTCCCTATCCTCTGCTGACCACATATATATTCTCCATCTTTATTTTGTTCTAGCATGTTATATAAATGGAATCACATCGTATGTAACCCTTTAATACTGGATTTTTTCATTCACTGTAATGCCTTTATGCATCCAGGTGTACATCAGTAATTGCTGGTATGGAATGTGGTACAACAGAGTTTGTTTAACTACTCACAAACGGATGGACATATGGGTTACTGCCAGTTGGAGCTATTACAAATAAGGGTGCTATGAACATTAGTATACAGTTTGGGGGTACATACGAATTTTCATTTCTCTGGTATAAATACCAAGGAATACAATAGCTAGGCGGTACAGTAGTTGAATATTTGGTTTTCCAAGAAATTGCCAAGCTGTTTTTCAGAGTGCCTGTGCCACTATTCATTACATAATGTATGAATAATCCATTTCTTCAGCATTCTTGCCAGCGCTTAATATTACCACTATTTTACATTAGCCATCCTAAAAAACAAGTAAGTGAGGTGATGGATATGTTAATCAATTTGATTTAAACACTCCACACTGCATATCAAATCATCCCATTGTACCCCATAAATGTAGAAGTTATGGTTTTATTTAAACATTAAGTTGAAAAAATAAATAGGTGTATTGTGGTATTTCATTGTATCTTTTATCTCTCTCTCTTTTTTTTATTTTAAGCAGTTTTTGGCCGGGGCTGAGTATGAACCCACCACCTCTGGCATATGGGGCCAGTGCCCTACTCCTTTGAGCCACAGGCACCACCCTATATTTCTTTTTATCCGTTCTGGCTGCCTTGTGAATGAACTTCTCAAACTTATCATAAATTTGTCTTTTTCAGTATTCATTTTATATTTTATCTCATTTATTGTATTCTTTATTTAAATCATACTTGGCCCTTGAAAACAAAGTTTGAACCATGTGGATCCACTTACACCAACTTTTTCAATGAATGCAGTCAGCCCTCCTCATGGGCAGTTCTGAATTGGTAGACAAATGTGAATGGAAAATTCAGTATTCATGGAAGGCAAAACATGCCTATACGAAGGACTGACTTTTCCTACCTGGACATTCCACAGGGCCACCTGCAAGCCTTGTAGGTGCTGGATTTTGGTGTCTGAGGGCAATCCTGAAACCAATCCTTTGGATACTGAGGGATGACTATGTTGTTATTTTCATGCTAAATATTTCCCATGTTTTTATTTACAACTTCTAACTCCTGCTGCATAGAATCTTCCCTTACTTAATATCTGTGGTCCATCTAAAAGTCATTCTTTCTCAGGTGATATCTATTCATTTTTTACTATGTTTAGTAATGGTGGGAATTCTTGGTTGTCTTGATACCTTGACCTGCAAGCTCATATTTCCCTGGTAGAACCAGCTATTCTTCCTGGTCCTGTTTACTGGGAAAAAAAACCCAGGTTGGGGGTAAGGACTTAGTCTTATTCCTCCAAAAGATTAAAAGGAGACATGAGTAAGTATGGAGGACCCCATGTGCCAGACAGCAACCAGTGCCTCCCAAATGGTTTTGCAACCAAACCTCTTTGCAACAGCACTGGATGCCCACCCTCCTCCAGGTGAGCCCATGAACCTTTGACCTGCAGCACTGCTGAAATTCTGGCCTCCTGGGTCATGAATGATCACTAGGTCCTGAAAGCTACAACTGCTGTGTACATCACACAGTCCAACCTAATTTCCTTTCTCAACCCCTTCCTTTGTGACTTGTGGAAATTAAAGTTTCTGGCCAATAAATTCCCTAAGAGCCTTGGTCTCTTCTTGGAATGATCCCTTCATCTCCTTGATCCTTTACTTCCTTGCTTTGATTGATCTGGCAGTCCTCTGGGGTCACTGCTTCCTTTGCAGAGATGAAGGAGGTGACTTGAAAAAAATTACTTTATTTTAATTAAGCCACATTCCACATGGTCCAGGGCTGGAAGATGGTTTGGTGTGCATGCTCTGGCTTGCTACTTCTAGACCACGCCTCCTAGTCCCGTCACCTCCTCCTGATCATTTAAGATTCTCTTCACCTGGGTTTATTACCCTGCCTCGGCTCTTTTGGCTACCTTCTGCCACTCTGCTGTTTATCTGCTCTCTCCCCACCTTTAGCTCCCAGCTCATAACATTCATTTTCCTCAGGTGGGAATTTCTCCTCCAAGGACCTTTTCCTCTAGGCCTCTCCAGACACATATTCCCACTGTCCAGTCTGGACCTAGAAAATGCACCACCTCTGGAATCCCACTTTCAAAGATGTCACTTTCCAAAGGCCACTTTCTCTATGACTCCCGCCTCTCTTTGCTCAGGTAACCCCAACACATCACCCCTTCTGTTTTCTTACTAACCTTCAGCCTTCTCCTGGTCTCACATTTGTCCTTACACAGCCTACATCACATGGTCCTCAGTTACAAACTTTTTGTAAAACTTACCTTGCTGTATGGAACCCTTCCTACAAAATTTTCTTTTTCTAAGCCTTGCATTCATCATGTGAGTACTGCTAAGAGAAAAATCTTACAAGTCACCTGTTTTCACTTGAAATTATGCTCTCTCTCATCAAAAACACACCTGATCTCACCCTGTTGTTTTTCTCGACCTACTCCCCCTCTGTTCAAATGATGACCTCATATCTTTATGTCTCTACAGGAACCTCCCTTCCCTCCCATGTTCTCACTCAGATGAGATGTTACCACAGGAGTCATTGAGAAAAATACCCACCTGAGGGAGGGAAATATCTTGTCTAATTGTTAAATGAGGTAATTCACAATGAATCACCTAGTACAGGGCCTGCAATATAAAAGCCATTAAATAGGAATTAAGTTTTATTAGTAGCATGACTGTTCTCTTAGCACTGTCAAATACACAAGCCAGCCTATACCTGCACACCCTTCTCTTCTTATCACTATAATGCAGCACAAGTGTCCTTTGCTACAATAACCTAATCTATGTGATTCCCCCACTGTCACAGTCCCCATTGCTCAGGGAGGGGAAGGACACCCAGAGATTTTATTTGTGTTATGAGGACCGTCAGTGCTCCCTTTTGGTCTTAGGCAGGAGCATCTGTAAGGCTAAGCAATAGGAGTCATTTCTGCACCATGAGGGGAAAAGTTTAAGAATAGATCTGGAACCCAAGGAGGAGAGCCATGAATCAGGGCAATGACCTGAAGACATGATTTGAGCTTTGATCAAGCCACATCTGACATCAGACAACCTTCAGACTTTACAGTTATTTTGCTAAAAGCAGTTGGGTTAAGTTGTCTGCATTCTCTGATATTATATTATTACAAGGTGGTACCCCCCCCAATTTTTTTTTCCCTAGGAATCCAGGTCTTTTGAATTTCCAATTAGAGTCACTGAATGACATTATACTTCTATATAATTTCTAATATGGTCTATTATTCAATTTTATTTATTTGAATTCCCGTTAGAATTTACCTTAGTGTTTTGGGATCTGTATTGTACTAAATTATTGCTTTCTGTCTTGCAATTGTGAGACCGTGAATCACTGGTCATGCCATATGACCTTATCTACCCGAGGGAGGAGTTAGTACCTTCTGGAAACACGTATATTTCCCCAAACTCATGTATTACTGCACTTGCTGGAGATGGGAAGTATGCTATCTGGAACGGAGCCATAGTCTGAACAATGTGAATAGTTTCCAAAGGATAAAAAAATTCAGAGTGGAACTAATTTAGAAATTTGAAAATGTATCATTCAGAAGCCAAACTGATAACTTGTAGTGCAAACCAATTGACTTGATTTCTTCAGAAGACGTCTAATCCAAATATAAAGATTTATCTGAATTGTTAGGTAGACACTGGTTAGTATATACTTCCCTAACACTCTGCTGCAAAACTGAAATATGCCAAATGCAGATGCTGCTGGAGTGCCTTTCAATATACACCAAATGTGCAGATTCGTCATTATAGTCAACTACAACTATAGCATATAAAGTCATGGAGGTAATGAACTTGAAAGAATACATACAGACAATACATAACTTTTAAAGGAAATGTTAACAATAGCTAATTTTATTTTCCATGGAATGGCTCTCTAACTTAACTCACGGATGTCAATTCCTCAGCCATATCTGAGATGATCAATGACTCATACTTTTTCAAAAATTCATATATGTTCCTACCCTATAATTCTACAAGTATGTAGAATTTTTTATGAACCTGTGGTAACTGTAGAGGGAGTGATAAATATAAAATAAGGTGTTGTATTTGTAGCCCTTACCTATAGTACTTTCTTGCAACATATCTCTTAGAACATATTTCAATCAGACTCAAAAATAACTTATTCTAGTTTCTGTGAGAATTTCAAATGATTAAAAAGAATATAATAGAGCCCATGCTGAGATAGAAGAAATCATAGACTACTACATTGATTTTTTTTTTTACAATAATTCAGTTTCTTTTTCTTTTCTTTTCTTTTTTTTTTTTTTTTTGAGACAGAGCCTCAAGCTGTCCCCCTGGGTAGAGTGCCATGGCATTACAGCTCACAGCAACCTCCAACTCCTGGGCTCAAGTGAGGCTCTTGCCTCAGCCTCCCAAGTAGCTGGGACCACAGGCGCCTGCCACAACGCCTGGCTATTTTTTGGTCGCAGCCGTCATTGTTGTTTGGCGGGTCCGGGCTGGGGATTCGAACCCGCCACCTTAGGTGTAC